>JADRCO010000261.1:0-40319 GCA_021464525.1 Rhizophagus sp. LPA8_4_AMF | reverse complement strand
GATTTGTATAAATATTACAATTTATTAAAATTGGATATTCAAAATTTTTCAAAATCAGTTACTGAATTAAATTTATTAATTATATAATCTATATATTATATATAAATTATTTACAAGAAGAAACAATTAACTAAAAAAATTAAAAAAGTTTTAAAATAAAACGAAACACTGATTCATACAAAATAGACAAATAAAACCCCATTAAAAATCATTTTTTTTCAAAACTAACCGGTATCCAAATAGGAGCCGATTTCCCTACAAAACAATAAAAAAATATTAAAATAACATTTTTTTAATATAAAGTTTCGTATTTTCAAAACTTACATAATAGGATCCAGTATCTACCATTTCCCTACAAAATAAAAAAATAAAAAATGTTAAAATACTGTTTTTTTTTAATATGAAGTGTCATATTTTTAAACTTACATAATGGGACCTGATATCTAACTTTGGAGTCGTTTTCCACAAAAAAATAAAAAAAAATGTTAAAAAATAATTTTTTTTCTCATGATAATAGTTTCAAAAAAAAATTTTGAAACTTACCTTTAGGATTACGGTATCTGCGTTGATGCTGATTTTCCTACAAATAAATAAAAAATGCTATTAAAACATTATTTTTTAAAATTTCATTTATTTTTTGAAACTTACTTATGGAAGCCAGTATCCACATTAGTACTGATTTCCTACAGAAAAATAAAAAAAGAACGCTATTAAAACATTTTTTTAAAAGTTTTGAATCCTATTTTTTGAAACTTACTATTAGAATTACGGTATCCAACTTCAGAATCGTTTCCCTACAAAAAAGAAATAAAAAAATATTAAAATAACGTTTTTTTAATATAAAGTTTCGTATTTTCAAAACTTATATAATGGAATCTGGTATCTAACTTCAGAACCATTTCCCTATAAAAAAAAATAAAAAAATGTTAAAATAACGTTTTTTTAATATGAAGTTTCATATTTTCAAAACTTATAAAATGGAACCTGGTATCCAACTTCAGAGCCTTTTCTTACAAAAAAAATAAAAAAAATGTTAAAAAACATTTTTTTTTTTCTTATAATAATAGTTTCGAAAAAAATTTTGAAACTTACATTTAGGATTACGGTATTCACGTTGGAGCTGTTTTTCCTATAAAATGAATTAAAAAAAAATGATTAAACCATTTTTTTTTTAAAAAGTTTCGAAATTTACTTCAAAACTTTACCTTAGAATCCAGCATCCATATTGAAACCATTTTCCCTACAAAAAGAATAAAAAATAATGTTAAAAACGTTTTTTTTAGTTTTGAAAATTTTCAAAACTTTACCTTTGGGATTCAGTATCCAAGTAGAAGCCGATTTTCCTATAAAACAATAAAAAAATGTTAAAAATACATTTTTTTTAATAGTCAAAAAATTTTTTGAAACTGACCTATAGGATTCAGTATCCCAACTTGGAGCTGATTCCCTATAATAGAATAATAATAAAAAACATTAAAAAAATTTTTTTTAATAGTTTCAAAAAATTTTTTTCGAAACTTACCTATAGGATTCGGTATTCAACTTTGGAACTGATTCCCTATAATAGAATAATAAAAAAAACGTTAAAAATATTTTTTTAATAGTTTTGAAAATTTTTTTTTCAAAACTTACCTATAGGATTCATTGAAACCAATTTCTTATAATAGAATAATAGAAAAAAAAATGTTAAAACCATTTTTTTAATAGTTTTAAAAAAATTTTCAAAACTAACCTATGGGATTCGGTATCCAACTTGGAGCTGATTCCCTATAATAAAATAAAAAAAACATTTTTTATTAACATTTCTTTAATAGTTTCAAAAAAATTTTTAAAACTGACCTATGGGATTCGATATCCAACTTGGAGCCGATTCCCTATAATAATAAAAAAAAACATTTTTTATTAACATTTCTTTAATAGTTTCAAAAAAATTTTCAAAACTGACTTATAGGATTCGATATCCAACTTGAAGCTGATTCCCTATAATTAAATAAAAAAAAACATTTTTTATTATAAACGTTTCTTTAATAGTTTTAAAAAAATTTTCAAAACTGACCTATGGGATTCGGTATCCAACTTGGAGCTGATTCCCTATAATTAAATAAAAAAATATATTTTTTATTAACATTTCTTTAATAGTTTCAAAAAAATTTTTGAAACTGACCTATGAGATTCGGTATCCAACTTGAAGCTGATTCCCTATAATAGAATAATAATAAAAAATGTTAAAAAACATTTTTTTTAATAGTTTTGAAAATTTTTTTTTGAAACTTACCTATGGGATTCGGTATTCAACTTTGAAACTGATTCCCTATAATAGAATAATAAAAAAAACGTTAAAAACATTTTTTTAATAGTTTCAAAAATTTTTTTTTCGAAACTAATCTATGGGATTCAATATTCAACTTGGAGCTGATTCCCTATAATAAAATAATAATAAAAAATGTTAAAAAATGTTTTTTTTAATAGTTTTGAAAAATTTTTTTGAAACTTACCTATGGAATTCAGTATCCAACTTTAGAACCGATTCCCTTAATAGAATAATAAAAAGAATGTTAAAAATGTTTTTTAATAGTTTCAAAAATTTTTTTTCAAAACTTACCTATGGGATTCGGTATCCAACTTTAAAACTGATTCTCTATAATAAAATAATAAAAAAGGTATTCAAATCATTTTTTTAATAGTTTTGAAAAAATTTCTTCAAAACTAACCTATGGGATCAAGTATCCAATTTCAGAACTAATTCCCTATAATAAAATGTTAAAAAAAACGTTAAAAATCATTTTTTTAATAGTTTTAAATAAATGATTTTTTTAATAAAGTTTCAAAAGTAAAATGTTTGAAACTTTTGTGGGATTCTGGTATATAAAAAAAAATTTTTTTTAAAAGTTTCAAAATAAATATTTGAAAAAAAAAATGTTAAAGATAGTATGAAATAGTTTAATTAAACTTTTTTTTAAGTTTCAAAAGTAAATGTTCGAAAAAAATGTTAGTGTAGATTTCAAAAGTATAAAATAGTTTAATTTTAGTTAAAGAAAAATAGTTTATTGATAGTCTAATTGAAACAATAGAAATCAATCGGTAAAGTTAAGCTAAATAATAGAAGCCAATCAGGTGATAACTTGATTGATACCTGATTGAAACATATGCAAATTTCTAACTATCAAATAAATCAGGTGACCGATCAAAAAAAAGTTACCAATCAGGTAGGTACCTGATTGGTCAGCATTTTACCTGTGCTTACTTCTTCAAAAATTTTATTGATTTTTACTTTTCAACTTATATTAAACTTCAGTTAGTTTTAATTACTTCTTCTTTTTCATTAAAAAAAATTTCAAATAAAATAATTTTATACATACTTTGTTAAATTTCATTTAATATCATTTTTTTATATCTCATTGAACTTTTACTTTCACATGTACTTTGTATCTAGTTTTGCTTCCTTTCTCTTTTTATCTAATAGCATTCTTTATTTCATTTAATTAAAAATTTTGTTGATTTTACTTTTATGCATATTTTATATTGTTAAATTTCATCTGGCTTCACTTCCTTTCTTTTTTTATTAAAAATTTCAATTAGAATAATTCTTCATACATATTTTCAATAAGTTTCATTTAATTTTATTTCCTACCTTATTTTTATAAAAAAATTTTATTATTACTTTCCAGCTTCCATATTTTTTTACTAAATTAACAAATATTTTTTTGACTTGAAAGTTATTTAAGCTTTTTCTTTATGGTTTTAAAAAAACAGGTGAGAATTGCTTAGTATCTTTTATTTATTTGAAATAATATTATCTTTAAATATTAAAATAACAATACTTTGAAATTTTTTTTTTTATAATAGTAATATTGAGTACATATATCAGTAACCTGTACTAAGCTTTTGGAACCTCATATGATCAACAAAATTATTTGCTACTGTGCATTTATGAAAAATGATCAACATACATTCTACCTTTAAAAATATTAAAAAAAAAGTATATAATTTTTAACTTTTTATAAAAAACATATAAAATTAAGAATAAAGCAACCAGTAAATGTCTAATTTAGATAAAAAAACTTTATCTATATAATGCTAATATGAATAATATACGGTATATATTGCCAAAATTCAAATACAAAATCCTAAATTCCAAATCTCACTTTTTAGATCAGCTGCTTTCCTGTGTATATGTGTTGAAAAAATAAAAAAAAGTGGATTTTTAATATGAAATTTTGCTTGTATAACCAATTTATGAAGGAGTTTTATATCATTGATCAGCCTGTATAACCTATAAGTTGGCTGCCAACTTCCTCAGTATAACCACCAAAAAATCGCAGTCACGTGATATTTTGTAACACATCAGCCTCATCAGCCTCATACTAAAAAAATTGATTAGATGAATTATTAACCAATTAATCAATTAATTATTTACAAAATTTTAAACATTAAAAATTCAACAAAATACTATATTACGATAAAAATAAGTATATTGCGATTATTGTGATAAAAATAATAAAATTTTATATAAAAATATTTAAAATATTATTCTGTTATTAAATTTGCATTAGATTTATATTTGAAAGTAAGAATTTATTCTAATTTTCATACACTTTTCTTTTAAAATTTTAATAAAAATGCTATTTTCTACTTTTTCTACTATATTGCGTAACTATTATATTTAATTTTAGTGCTACCTAGGGGATAGATAAATAAACGGGGGGTCCAACTTAGGGTTACACAAATTGATGGATCACGAATTGAACTGAAGTCACATAAAATCAGTTACACAAAAAAAATTCATATTAAATTTCGCAAAAAATTTTGTTTTTTTTATTTTTCTCAGCACACATACATAGAAAAGCAGCTGATGTTAAAAGTTAAGGTTGTGTGTGCTAGCTCTATATAAGCGAAGTTTTTTTATCCAAATAGGACCACTGGTTGCTTTGTTCTTAGTTTTTATATGTTTTTACCGCTTGATAATAGAAAAGTTAGAAATTACACTTTTTTTTTACAAGATCTCAATAAAAAAATTATAAATATTTTTATCTAAAACATTTAAAAATAGTGTTTCCTTGCTTTATTGTGCATTATTTTCAAATATATAATAAAATTTTATATAATTTTGAGGTGCTTTAAGTAGCTGATGCTAAATATCTTAAGAACTAGAAACGCGAAGGCGATAAAATTCACATCATGTATAGTTTCGTAATGTGCCGTCATGGTGTGATTGTATCATATCATAATTATCACTTTTTTATTAAAATAAAATCATTGTGATTTTCAGATTTTTCGCACATCTATAGTAAACTATAGTAATTTATATATGGCTTCAGTTCAATCCGTGATCCATATATTTGTGTAACTACGAGTTGTTCCCCCCGTTTATTTATCTATCCCCTAGGTGCTACTACACCATTTATTTTCCAGTTAATTCTATTATATAACTTCATCCTTATAGCTTTTCAATTAATTATTGAAAATATTTTTTCAAAATTGCCTAAATTTGTAAGAATTCTTCATTACAGTTAAATTCACAAATATTTACATAATGACAGATATTTTTAAAGTATACTGACCTTAATATTTTATAAAAACCCAAGAATTTTTTTAGTAATATTATAACCTTGTGAAATACTGACCTTTAATTCAAATATCTCGTATTGTTAGAATGATCTTTCCATATTAATAGCATGGTATATCGATGGTGATATGTTTCAATTTTCCAAACCATATTCTCAATAACAAAAAATTTCGTTCTACTCCTTTAATTCACTGAGAATTTTTAGCTTTTTTATGTTCTTTTAAAAAACCCAAGGCCTTTTCTGTTACATCAATAAGTCTGTCATAAATAATAACATGTTCCTTCCAAATTTCTTCAGTCAAATCAGTATTTTCAGTTTCTGTAATTCTTACAGCAGTAGGACTTATTTTGTAAGAAATTTCATGTATACTTTTCTGTATAAATGGATAATTATGGTTTCATTGAATTTTGTGAAAAAAATCCACATTTACTGCCCCTTTTAACTGAATTAAATGTTTGCAAATCATAAACCGATTTGTTAAAAACATGGATAGCCACAAACCCAATTTTGAATATTAGTTGCATAAGTATTATCCAAATTTGTATCATGTTTACTCAGCTGTTTCCACTCAACTTTAAGCTGTTTTTTCCAATCTGGACTCTCTTGTCCATCTAATATTTGTTGAAATTTTCATTCCTGAAATGGTATTATTTTTAATAAAATAATGTAAACAACAAGATCAAGACAAGGGTGAAAGAATTTATATAAAAAATCTTGTTTTAGAACTTTCCAATGTTCTTCAATAAACATTGTTGCTTTAAGAATTGAAATACTTTCATAGGTTGATTGTACCATAATTTCCAATGATTGTCACCATACCATTCCTTCCACAAGTATATCCAAAGACGTATCAAAGAATGCTATTTACAAAAGTTATAGATTTCTTTCACAACTTGCTCTCGTATTTAAATACTTGTTAAATATTCTCCAGTTAAATTTGGAATTAAAGAATGCTGATGCAAATGTCAATCTATAATTTCCCAAACCTTTTTACGTAATTCTTTTAAGCAAATCTTTTCTGATTTTGTTTCTATTGTTGGTACAAATATTGTTTCAATAAAAGAAAATTTTTCATGTGCAATATGTGGATTATATATAATTTGTTGTGCCTTTTTGGAATCTTTTAATTTTGTTTCAATAGTACGTTGCATATGCTATCAGCATAACTGAATCTTTATACTTGGCTATGCACGTTGTGCTGCAGAAATTTGTGAAAAATCCTTATCTATCAAAAAGAACTCTAGCTCTATATACTTATGAAGTCAATTTTCTGTTAAAAAAAGTGCTATAATATCTGTTTTTATTAATTCACTGCAATTTTCATCATTTTCAAGAAACAGATAAGCTAATGAAAATCCAGTACCATTTACTTCTGCATGGAAATCATAAAGTTCAAATTTCAAGTTATTTGTGTTGTCTAAATGAATAAGAATATAAAATTAGTGGAATATTACAATTTTCTGGATAAAGAAAAAATTTAATACTTACACATAGCATCAATTCCACATTCATATAAATTTTATTTTTTTCAATTATTTTATCTAAACCTGCCATAAAGCCAATAGTTTGTACTGGAGATTCTGAATAAAGTATTATTTTATAATTGTATTCTTCAAGCCACTTTTTTGCTGAAATAAATGCATTTTCATCATGCTTATAATGATTAACCATAAATTTTGACCATCAAAAATAAATTTATTTCTGGCAAATTGATAAATCCATTCCATTAGAAACAAGTTTAGCATAGACTTTATGAGGTAGAAGGTTAATATTTTCCTTAATAAAATCTTTAACAGAATCCGATATATAATGGTTTGAAAGAGGAGGGTGAAGTCATATGAACTTGAAAGGTGCTTACCACTATATCAATAGTAATCTTTAGCATTCCATTGCACTCAAACCATTCTCTTGATAATGTATCATGTTAATAATTAGGATCTACATATTTACGTGGCTTTTTTTAAGATTTGTTTGCTGAGAACAGAAATACCAAAAAGAGATAAAATCCTGATTTCAATGTTCATATTCTTTATGGAAGCTAATAAAAGTAATAAAATTTTAGTATCTTTACTTATAATAAATAATGCAAATTTAAAATAAATTACTTACTTCCAAGAATATTCATCTATATCAGAAACTGCAATTTCTTTTAATGATCTATCAAATAAGAAAGCGTTAATAATACATGCTATGTTTAACTGAAAATTGTCTATATTCTCTTTAACTTTGATGAATTCTTCCAGCTGTTCTGAATAAAAGTCAAGAAATTTATTAAAATTGGTAAACTGTATTACAGGTTCATCATTACCATTAGAATTATTTTCTTGCCATCATTTTGATTTTTTTGATTGTTTTGTATAACAGTAAATGCAAGTACAGAATTGTTTACTAGTCTTATTATGAAAATAAAGTTCAATAGGTAAAGTTTTAGAACATCTAGAATATATGTGTAACTTTTCATTATCAATACCATTATTTTGCTTTTAAGAGTCCATCTATATAATAATATAAATACATAATATATAACATTAAGACAATTATAACAAAAAAACTAAATAAATAAAATAAAAAAAAAAGAAAGTCTAATAATAAAAAATCGTAATTATAATTCCAATACCTTTGTTTTGAATATTAGCGAGAATAATTAATTTATATTGGTTATATAAAAGTTTCTTTTCAAACTTTTCGAGTAGAAGACTTGAGATAATAATAATACGTGATATACTGTACTTGATAATAATTAACACGAAACATGGCTGATGAGGCTGATGTGCCACAAAATATCACGTGACTGCAATTTTTTGGTGGTTACGCTGGGGAAATCGTTGGCTGCCATCACGCATAATGTAATTCTAGCCTAAATTGCAGCATCACTACAAAATTTTCCAAATATTTTGAAAAACTTGAGTGTAGGATATTGTTATAAAGCTATAGTTAATTTTATTTACAATAGACGCGCTTTTTATAGATTTTGTAATATTAATTTGAATATTTTAGCTAAATGAAACAAGGTCTGAGCGCTTGAAGAAAATTATTTAACAAGTATGAATATATTTTTTAAAAGAATTAATTTTTATCAAGATATCTTCAACTGATAGTATGAATATTTTTGTATATTTATTTGTTTATTAAAATTAAATTTAATAAAGTGAAAAGGGTGTATTTATTGTAAAAGTAATGAAATGATTAATATGTTAAAGGAAAAATATCAGTTTTTCTTTTTTTTTGACTTTTTTTCAATAACACGTCTTTAATATATATTTATATATTGTTAAATGTTGATCATGTCATATGATGATAACAGATAAATTTGTTTGTCGCGTTATCTATGAGCGTCAGAAAGTCAGTAAAAGAAATGAAAAAGCATACGCATCGAAAAACAAAAGGTGAATTACATTTTTTATTTTTGCATTTGAGCTATATTAATCTTTTGGATAAATGTAGGACTTATGACCGCGTGTGAACATGCTGATGCCTTACAAAGTGATCTAAAAACGTCCATTATCGAGAGAAACTCAGCTCAAGTTTCATTGAATTCACCGGAAAAGGCCAAATATATTATAAACAATGCGACTGATAGCTCGTTTTGTTCATATAGCGTAGAAAATAGTATAAATACTCCGATTACCTTTACTTTTTCTACTAGCAAAAGTGACCTTTCAAATTTCCCTGATAGCAATAATAAAGCAGCATTGACATCAACAAAATTATCTACAAAGTCTAGAATTCTAGTGGAAAGCAATATTAGCAATTTACCAATAAGTTACAGTCAGAATTCAAAAAGTAAAACTACGGAGTCTAATCAAAGAGGAGACAATAGCTTAATCAAAATTCCCGTACCTTTTTTTACGAGCATTAACGAGTCCAATTTTAAATGTGTTTCATTTGGTAATGAAAAAGGAGTAACTGATAAATCTCACGTATTTATGACGGCCAATGGTCGTAAAGCACCTTCATATTCTATGAATGCTTTAACGAAGGCAGGAATTATAATGAATAATGATATACAGAATACTACTTCCATATTATCACATAATGATAATTCACTTCAGGAACATCCGGGTCTTTACGATTCTTCGATTAAAACAAGACAATTATCGGATCATGTACCGAAGAGTTCTGGGTTTTCCACTGCTAGTGGGCGGAGTCTTGCTGCAGTTACAGAAGATTCTCTGACTAGAGCAAAACAGACATTGAGCGATATCGATAATACATCTCAAATAATGACATATGAAATAGTTAGCCCTGAATTTTCCATTGCGAATAATCGCAATCTTTCTTATATATTTGATGAATCATTAAATAAAGCACGCAAGTCGCCGCGTGAAATATCTAATCGCAATGATGATATAATAAATAATTCTTGCTTTACTACTGCAGGTGGGCAAAACATTGCAACCATCTCTGATGAATCTATGAAAAGAGTACGAAGAATATTAAACGACGATTTAAGTCAAAATTTTACTATACAAGAAAAATCACAGATCAATATAGCTGGTAACGATAAGTAGTCTACTTAACGTGTAATTTAAACAAAATGATAATAAACTAATCTTGTTAAATCTTTAGGTCCTAGTTATTCAAAACTTACTGTTGTTAATTCTAATTTAAAATTTAGAGTAGAAGAACCCCACTGGATACAATCACAATCTTGCTTAAAAAATAAAGCCGCAAAAACATTATCGAAAAATATTGTTGCTCATTCGCATGCTTTACTTCCTAAGAAGAGAAAAAAATTACATCCTGAGGTCTCTCAAAATTCCTCATGTCCGAATAGTCCGTCTTTTTCCAAAATGTCTAAATATAATTCTAACAATAAATTGTTTGATTTAGCATGTAAATCATCAAATATCAATGATTAATTTGTAAAAAACGTTACGTTCATATATTAATTTTTTAATATACATAGCTCCTATAAGAAGAGTTGGGCTTAAAGACATTGTTTCAAATTATCCCCTTAATTTTTCTCCGTCGCATCTTCAAGAACTCGGAATGTAAGTGCTGTATATTTTTGTGCTATTAATTAGAAATCTGAACTTTTCCAACGAATATATTCATTTATTTTTAAATAAAGATCCAAAGATATTATTAATATGTCTCCCAAAAATGCTATGTCGTATCGATTTACTTGGTCTGGAGGACCGGAAAATGTAGATTGCTCATCAATATGGGGCCCAAGTGAAGCTTTATCATGTTTAATCGAATCCGGTGCAAATTCTAATCTCATAGATAAGCAATGGGTTTGTAATCATTACCGATGGATTGTTTGGAAAATTGCATGTATGATTCGATCTTTTCCAAATGAATTTTACGGTTGGTGGAATCCTAGGAAAGTACTCAATCAATTACAATACAGGTAAGTAAATTTATTTGCACCTTAACTATGAGTATTTAGTAATGGATATGTTCATTTATTTTAGATACGAGAGAGAGATTAATAATTCACATCGTTCCGCACTTAAATTAATCATTGAGGGGGACGGGACAGCAAGTATGCCAATGGTTCTTTGTGTGTCTGATATAATAGAAGAGGAAGTTACTTATGGTATTGTCTTCAATAACATTGATCTGAAATATTTTGATAGATAATATCGATTTATTATTTGTTTTTTTAATAGAGGAAATTGGTATTAAAGAAAACGTACGCAAAACAATATATAGCCTTGAATTAACTGACATGTGGTATAAAATTCTGGCTGACGTTGATCAACCACTTCAACGAGCAATCTCTAAGTCTAAAATACGAATTGGTTACAAGTTAGAAATTTGCGGAGCAAAAGTATTTCATAATTATTTTTGAAGAATATAATAATGGCAAGTATTTAATGTTAATCTTAATTTTAATAAATAGGTCGCTGGCTGTTCTGTGAGAGTACCAGCTCTCGAAGTTCCTAATTCTACTCGCTTAAAACTTTCCGCAAATTCCACAAAACTTGCGCATTGGGATGCGAAACTGGGTTTCAGACGATTTTGCCCTTATGCCACGTTGCGTAGTCTCTGTCCTGACGGAGGACATGTTTTTGCAGTAGATATTATAGTATTGCGAAAATATCCGATGATTTTTCAAGAGACCATGAAGGATGGTACAGTAATAAATCGCAATGAGCAAGAGGAAGAATATGCAATAAGTGAGCATGAAGTAAGTAAATTTTCACTTAATTAATTAATTACTTATTTTCTATTTATTTATTTTGTATGTATAATTTGTTATTTAAGAATTGGTTAAATAATAAAATCCAATCATTAATCAACGAGTATAAAACGCAACATAAACAAAAAAATAAATTCAATTCAAAAAGCGTTATCAGAAAGCAAGCAATAAAAGGTAAATGATATTTCTATAGATTTATCTTTAGAAAACAAATAAATTAAGTCTAATTTCTGTTAGAAGTTACTTCTGGAGAACAGCTTTATGTCATGATGCAAGACTGTCTCGAACCTTCCAAAATCTGGCAGGATTTATCTTTGGAACAGACTGAATCACTTCAAAATTACATGCAGAAAAAGGAACAAGAAAAAATAGATTGTATGAACAAATGGGTTTATGACCGTTTGGAGGTATGAGATTTTGTCAAATCATTGAATATAAGTGAGGTTATTGTTGTTTGTTTACTCTGCTTTATTTACTTCTAATCTTAGGAATTAAATTATACTCGTAAAATAATTCCATTTTTTAAAGTACGTGTCTGTGATTATCACCTTAATGAGACTCTTATTAGTGGACGCGAAGCCATAATTAACGTTTGGCAACCAAACGAATTATTGTTTAATACAATCAAAGAAGGGCGAAGATATAAAGTATAAACAAGTTTGATTAATATTATACTGTAAAAGGAGAAATTCTAATATATACGTATCATTTTAAGGTTTATAATATTACAGCCAGAAACTATCCCACATCCTCTTTAGCACCTATACGCTTGTCATCAATGGGACATTCAACTATCTGGAAAGAAGCTAAGATAGATGATACTAGCGATGCATTATCTTTTTATTTATCAAGAACAAGAACTGTGACATGTTTAGATGAACTCCAAAAAATGGAATTAAATAATGAGGTGGATCTCGTTACATACATTTTAGGTAAACATATCATATATTGTTGATCATAATTATTATAATATGACGAAATTTTCTTATAATAACTAGTCGTTGGGGAACCTTTTATATCCGGTCAAAGATTTGGAAAACCAATAAAAGTTCAAACTTTGTTAGTAACTGATAACAGTGGACAGTTAGCTCAAATCGAAATAAAAAATACATCGTCTAGAGATTTATTTAAGGTATTATTATTCACCTAACTCTTAGCATCAATATTACTGATAAAGATCACTAATGCTTTTGTTATGATAGCCCAACAACATTTTAATCTTTTTGAACTTGCAGTATCGCGCATATGATCCAAAGTACGGAATTTACATGCTTTCAACATGTGACGATACTGAAATTAAAAGGTCAACACGTGAAGAATACATCATACAAGCCAAAGAGAATCTGGAAAATTGGATCAAAAATAATGATGAGCTTGTTAAGAAGTGTGAAGCAACAGCCAAAAAGCTTTGTGAACCCAAATTTAACAATTATAATAATTTTTCTTAATTATGATAAGTCTAGATTTATTATATTCTCTACATTGTCAAATAAACGATAATCGCTTGATATGTAAAAGTATAGAAATGAAGCAAAAGCATTTTTTATATATCGGTAAAGATCATTTCATCATGTAAACTATTGGCAAATTTAAGGAATAGAGAAAATATTTTATTTTTACGTAATTATGCTAATGCTAATGAGTAAAATTAATATGAACAACTCAATTGTACAGATAAATTCAACATTAAATACATTAAATCTGTTATAATTTAAATTTTAAAATTCCAAAGAGAATCAAAAGTCGAAAATATTGTACAATAGAGACTCCGGTTACCACTTCCTTGTTTCATAATTTAATAGTATTGATTCTAAATTCCGTGAACAAATACGATAATTTTTTATCCATCTAATCTACATTAAATTTACTTTTATATGTTCAATAGTATGATTTGAAACAAAATACATAATAACTCGAAGAATAAATGAATTCGGTTTATATATACATTTACAGTATACGATAGGTAACCCATAAAGTTTCTTTCTCACAACACAAAGCCGCCCGAGAATGTGAGATATATATATGCCTATGTATGTTTGTGATCGACTTCGTAACATGTCAAACAAAAAAAATTGATGAAATAAAAAAAGATAACAAAACTAAACATAGTATTATCAAATATTGACTTGTTAAAATAAATATCAACTTCATAACCAACCTTAATTTTACAATTAATGAATTAACTTAAAATTAGCCGTTTCTTCGTTGATCTCTAGAAGTACCTTCATAACTACTCCTCCTAGAATCAGTTTGATCCCCAGCTAAAAGATGTGTTTCAGAACTATCAGACATAAAAGATGGACGTCCATAATATTGATCCGTTGAAGAATATGAAGGTGGTGGAACTGTTATATCCACCAAAGAAATGTCCAAAGCTGCTTCAGGGGGAACTCCTGTTATAATTCCACTATTTACATGCGTATATTGACGAGGAACATCCTCTGATGGATGTCCCCTGGAACTCGATTCTAATAAAAGAGAACCTCGTTCAGATCCGTACGCTGGTGGAGGAGCCAATGTTCCCATTGATGGTGCAAGCCCCCATTTTTTTACGTTTGCTTCAATAAAAACGAATCCAAGTTGTCCAAAATTAACGTGAACACAACAAGGCCCATTTGCTCCAACTGTTGGGAAAAGGTTCATTTTCATTCCCGTAAATGCATCATCCAATTTTTTTCCATTACGTGTAAAGAAAACAGTGCCAGTTCTTGGTCGGTAACCAACACCAACAACATCACCCTGTTGAAATTGAGGTCCATATGTTTTACCATTAAAAGGCGAATTATAGTATTTAAACCCATTGTCCGAGAAATAGGCAACTGATTGACGATTCCATCCTATAAAAATGAAAAAAAAATAAAAAAGATTGTTATTAATGAAACTGTATTAAAAGAATTTTTGTTCAGTGTAATATTAAAATGTTTCAATTTATTTTTAATCACTCCACCTAGTAACTAAACACTTTTTTATACCTGGTAAGCGAAACAAAGGATAAGGCTTAGTTGCCAACCCCACAGCAACAGTCGTATTTGATGGCTTATCATACATTTTAGCTTCCCAGTAATATACTTCTTGTTGTTTTGGTAACGGGAGGTTAGTCTGAACACAACATTCAGCATCGTAAAATGCGATTTCGGTACGACATTCTACGAAACAATTAGTATGTTGAAGGTCTGGCTCAAATTCCCATGCTGAAACACCTTTTTCCTGAATCGAAAGAAACTGGGAAAGTGTGATATCTGTAGGAATACTATCAGGTGGATATGCTTCTTGAAATACTGTACAAAATTTAAATCGAATAATTAAAAAAAGATAATACATAAACGAAAAAATTATCACTATAACTCACTTCGAGCACGTTCATAATTTTGTCGAGCTGCTTCATCTAAAGTCTCAACCAAACTAGCCTCCGCCCGAGCGATTTCGGGATCATATACATCAGGTATCCTATTTTTATCTACAGCAATCAATCGCCTTCGAATACCCAAAACAATAAATATAATAAGAGCACATACGGAACCAAGAATCACAAGCGTAACGACTGTTGAGCTTGAAGAATTTTCAAGTCGTATCTCAGAACTATTTTCTGAAACAACAACTAAAGGCTGCAAAGAACATAAAACTATTGACAGCACAAATAAACGATGCTTGTGTATAAAGTTATGTTTTGTACCAGTGTCAGTAAGTCTCCATAGAAAAGACATGGTGAAATACGTATATTTGGTTTGTGCAATGAAATATGCAATTGATACTGTTGAAATCAAATAATTTATTTGGCATATACTGTTACGATGATGAGTTGTGAAAAAAAGTTAAATTGTTTAAAAATTGGTTCATTCCGTCAGAAGCGACTGGTATCCCGCATTTTTACTAAAAATAGTTTACTAAAAATAGATTAATATGCAAATCATACGCCTATTTGAAATTTTGAATCTTGGGGTATACTACAGGGGACAAATTTAAAATGTAAATTTTTACATTTTACATTTTCATTTTCTTAATTTAAGTGTACTAGCTAAATATATAACACGTATTTTTAATTTTTTTACTTTTTTATTGATAATTAAATATATTATATTACATTTTAATTATTACTGTTTTCAAATTAGTGTAACTTTCTATATATTACTATAGGTTTTAAATTAATAAAAAACCTGGATTAAATGGTAATAGATGGATGTGAAAATAGATTAATTAAAGTTATGTTAGTATTCTTGTAATTTAAAATTAATAAACTTTAAAAATTCATGCTTAAATAGTCATTAGAAAAAACGTTTTTTTACATGTTACGTGATATGATGAATTTTACCGATCTACTTAGGTAAATAAAAAATCACGTGATATGGTGAATTTCACCTCCCCACCAGACCAATTTACTCACATCTATGCTCATCAATCGATCTCTAGCAATCGCCCATAAATCCCGGAGTTCTAATCCTAATTTAAGGGTATCATCCCACTCTTTAGATCTTGAGCACCGAGGGAGACCACCAGAAACCTCTAAACAGCCGATAACTGGAATCCAGCTGAGGTTCTGATATTCGATCATGGCGTCGACTTTAAATCCAATTCGTGCACGTTCGTTTGGATCTCTCTCTTTATTTCGGCGTATGGCTGTCGCTTCTAGTGATTGTTCGCCGCTAAACAATGTTGATGATAGCGCATTTTGTATGAAAACAAGGTAATTTATATTTGTACAAGTAATTTACTTACTATTTCACCCCAAAAAACCCGTCTTTTCCTACTGTCGCATCCAGTAGAGGGACGACATTACGGAACGTGTGCTCAGCTTCAGGTAAATCGTTCTTCCTGATCATTGTTATGGAATCACGGCTAGAGAAGGTACACAGCCATTAGATATTATTTATCCGTAATGAACAAATTATACGTCTACACTTACATGCGACTGAAAAGTTTTCGGAAGGTTTTTTCCGCTTCTGTCACTGCTGGAACGTCATCAACATCCTCCGCCTACAAATAAAAAAATTATAACATGCACGTTTTATTGTTTTCAAACAAAACATTACTGATTACCTCCAGGAGTTCGTCAATGAATTTCGCTTCCTCTTCAGTTAGTTTTGGAACATAAAAACACATTGGGAAGCGCACTCAACATCTGAGGGAAAACATTAAATAATAACTTTGACGTTGGGCTATGAAAGCCAGAGTGATCGATCAGATAATAGTAAAGGGGACTGAAAAACATTAATTTTTACAATGTCGTGAATACAACTATAAGAAGCAAAAATAAAAGAAACTCACTCAGAAGCATATTTTGTCTTTTTTAGTTGTTTGCGGTACACTTCTACCTTCCGCATTACATCATCCCACTATAGACCTTCTGAATTATTCTCAACGATGCGAACAACAGATGGTTCTTGAAGGTCTAAATCCATCTCATTTTCTCCAACCTCTTCACAAGTCTCGGGAAGATCCATTTCATCAATAGTGCTTAAACCCGGAGGATCTACTTTATGTTGCGAACTCTGCTGTTGATTGATGTGATTATTTCTTCCGATCTCTTGAGGCTTTTGAAGGTATAACTCCATCTCATTTTTTTCACAAGTCTCGGGAAAATCCATTTCATCATTAGTGTTTACATCCGAAGGATCCACTTCGTGTTGTGAACTCTGCTGTTGATTTATGTGATTGTTGTTTCCGATCTCTTGAGGCTCTTGAAATAACTCCATCTCATTTTTTTCACAAGTCTTGGGAAGATCCATTTCATCATTAGTGCTTACAACCGAAAGATCCACTTCGTGTTGTGAACTTTGCTGTTGATCGATGTGATTATTGCTTCCGGTCTCTTGAATCTTGATGTGAGATTAAAAATTAGTGAGGATTCAATTGACATGATGTATTTTCAAGAATAGAACCACACCTCCGTACAGCTACCCTCCTTCATATTATTGTCCTTGATATCTGTTGGAATGAACTGGATAGACTGCCCAGGTAATTGAGGGGAAGGAGAGAATGGTGACTCATTTGACTTCAACTTTGTCTTTTTGGATTTTGACAATATAAGAAAAAAACATTAATTAATTAATAAATTCGGAGTTTCAACGATAGACAATTAATATAATTATTTTACTTTTTTACGCCTTACTGGAATCAAATCATCCTCCTCCTCTGATTCCTCACTAAAAATACATGTAAAGAATTTAATGTCAAATTTGCAAATTATAAAAAGTAATGTATAAACCTACGAAGGAATATATTCGGACGAGGAATCTAACGGTGTAGTCGGTCCGTCTGATCTCTCACTAACAATTGGACTACATTCAGTTTCCTTGGGCAGTCCGGCTATAAAAGTGCCACCATTTATAGTTCCCGCAGTTACATTTCCGCTCAAATTCCCACCGAACTTATTAATTATTGGTTGGTAAATGTGGACTTGACGTGAACGCTCTCTATTCCACTTTCTTGCTTTGTCATAATCGAGTTTTGGTTCCTTGATATTGAAAATTGGGAAATTAGTAATATTCTTCGACTAGCACGCCTCTTCCTATTCGATTTCCGATCCCACAGAATATCAGAAAACCTAGCAGGTCATCTGTATCCCAATGGGCCCAGTATCAGAACAGCTAACAGCTGTACATCAGATCAGCCTAGCAGGCCAATCTGTGTCCCAACACTGGCTTTGTGGCTCGGCTAACAGCCTTGAATGACGGACGACCTAACAGGTTTTTGTTCGTCACGCCACCATTTCCACTTAAACAAAAAAAATTTTTTACTTGCCACTCTGTACTTATCCAAAAGTTCTTGTGCCTTTTTAGTCTTGTTTTTTTGCCCACATTTAACGATGGCCTCGAGTTCTTTAACGTACTTATCCACTTTACGTTCGAACGGTTCCTCGGTACATTCCTTTAAAAAATCTATCACACCCCATTTTTCGGGATCACGTTCAAAATAGTGTGTCATTATAAGTTAAAGAAAGAACTAAAGAAAGATCACAACAAATTTATATGTAAAAGATTTAATTCACATGACCGGTGGCAGAAACGGGATTTACCCCAGTATCACCACAAAAAAATTTCACCCCCACGTGATTTTGTGGCGTCTGGATTTTAATTGGCGCAATATTTATTTCACATCATAACAGTCACTGGACATTTCCGGAATCAGGGGGGTCAAATGGATTTACTAATTAAATATGCAGCTTGTAGATCATTTTTTTACTATGATTTATTAGTAAATATTCAAATTTCTGGTTTTTTCGTCACATGTAAACTTTGATTTTTATCCAATAAATATGCATAAAAAATTTTTTTTTCTTACTGTTCAAGTTCTAACTGACGCGCCGATATAGTTTTCCAAGGGTTGTTTATTAATAATAAGTTAGAAGAATCTCTTCTTGAAGTTGGCAACTTTTTTGTTAAAATACTATAAATTTACAAATAAATAGAATATTTTGCAGACTATAAAAGCAAGTTTAGCCTTCAAAACTATATTACTTTTATTTAAGATCTTGTTTTAAATGAAAATAATATTATTTTAAAAGTTGGTGGCTGTCATATAAATCTGATATGGGAGAAGGATAATAGAACAAAGTTATTGATTAGTGAATATTATTCTGAAACATGTAATTAGAAATTTATTTAAAAATTAAATTATTGATTTGTTTTTAATAAAAATTATATAAAAAAGTTGTTTAAAAATGTCTGTAAACTAAACGTTTTTCGGGTCTGACGCTTACTGATGTATAATAAAGAATTCACCTTTTCAGCTGTTTCTCAACAACGTACACATAAACTTCCAACCAAATTTTACAACAATACAACTTTACTAATGGTTGACTTGTCACGTAAAAATCTTTTGGAAAGAACTAATATTGGTAGAAGGATCTTAGGTTAAAGGTCAAAAAGTCATAGAAAAACCTTATATAGTGAAATATTTAAGGAAGTGAGGTATTTTAATAAAATTAGTGTCATTTGAAAGTTCATACGTGATACTTTTAATTTATTGTAAAAAAAGTTATATTTTGTTAAAGTCTTTGTCTTGTTCGAACCAAATGAAGATAGACTAATTTACGTAGTACAAAATTTTTAATTAGTGATTGGCGCTGCGCTGGAAATGTCCAGTGACTGATATATATAAGTTTGATGACTTTTGGAAAATTCATCGGGTATCGATTACGCGTAGTTTTCATTATGGCAATTATTTCAACAATTAATTTTCTTTGATCATTATGAAATTATAATAACTGATAATAATACCATATCAATTTTTTACGTTGTACAAATAGTTTAATAATTATCGCTGTAAAGTACTAAACCACTATTAAGAAAGTATAATTCGGGTATCTAAACTTCATTTGTGATCAAATGTAACATGTTACAATATATTATTAATTTCAATTTAAAGTTTAGGTTTTTTTAATAAGTACAAAATGAAATGATCTAAAATAACGACAACGATCTTCGATCTTACTCCCCAGTTTTTTAAAAGCTGTTCTGGCAAATAAGCGCAATTAGCAATAAAATTATGTGAAAAAAAAAGTAATTTATTCATCTAATTATTTTTTAATTCATTTTGAATCGTTATATAAAAATAGAAATTATTAAAAATAGATTTAAGTTAAATAGTTCTTAATAAACTCCATTAGTTATCCATTAGATACGGATTACCGACAACCTAATTTTTTACTGGCTTATTTATCCATATTCATATATCTATTTTCATTACATGATTAAAAACCACACACAAAACTCTATTCCTATAATAGAGATATTGTTTAAACCTGTTATTCAAGCTCATTGAAAATATTAGTATGGTGCATAACATTTTTATGTAATTTAGGGTATACTTTTTTTAGATTAGCTTATAATTATTATAATTACCATTTTTGATGTTATAATATAAAAAATTCCAAACAAAAAAAGAAAATCAAGTGAGCTGATCATTTATAACAGATGCCAAATATGATGTTAAAAAAAGCGCATAAAAATAATTATAAAAATAATTTTATTTTTTAAAATTAAATATTTTTGCAATCAAGGCGTTTCTAGTCTTTCTAGTCCTATTCTTACTCCCTAAAAAAAAAGAGTGGCCCTAAAAAAAAGAAAGAAGAAAGAACTAGTAACGGTTAAAGAAACTAAAAGAAATAAAAGAAAAAAAATCAAACCATTTACCGATAAAAAAAAGCGATTCTAGAAAAAAGAAAAGGTGTAAATAAAAAAAACACTTATCAAGACGTTTCTAGTTCCACTTCCTTAAAAATGTGGTCCTAAAAAAAAAGAAAATATGAAAATAAAGTTCCATAATTATACCAAGGCATTTCTAGTTTTATTCCTAAGAGACCAATAGACAAAAAGGCGTAGAAATTTACCGGAAATGTGAAATAACAAAGAAATAAAAGGAATAACATGATGCTGGGTCTCGCATTAAATGACCTAAGATTCGCGTACTCTCTTCCTCTTTGATAACATCACACATTTCATTTGCTTCTCTAACATTCTTCCACTTCTTCGAAAAATCGCCCATTCGGGGTTATTTGTATGCGTACTAATTCGAAATTTTGAATAAATCCGCATCTTTCACAAATAATGTCAAACGCTCAATCATTGATTCATTGAGAGGACTAAATTCTAAAGCTCTTAGTTGAGATTACCCGATCTTGTATAAAAGAAATGCTGAGATTCTTGGAACTTAGAAAAAGCAGGCTATGAAAGAAAATGCTGAGTTCAAGACCAGAGTTGTAAAATTGGAACAACTTTTACTAAAAGAAAGTCCTCAGATTCGTAAGTTGCTATCACTTACATCTCCAATTGAAACTGCAGAGCTTATTTCAAAGTCATTATGCAATAGCAAGAGGGAAGTTCCAGGGCGTGGTAACAATACTCCTCTCACTATTTTTTCATGTTTTTGAAACACGTCGCATAACTATTCCGGAATCCAAGCCTTTAGCAAGTCAAGTAATCGACTAAAGGGCTAACAGGTTCTAGATACATCAGTTAAAACTGAAACTTTGAGCATAGGCCCTGAAGTCGTTACGCGATAGCAAGAGGGAAGTCCCACGGCGTGGTAACAACGCTCCTCTCACTATTTTTTCATGTTTTTGAAACACGTCGCACAACCATTCCAGGTTCCAAGCCTTTAGCAATTATCGACTAAAGGGCCAACAGGCTCTAGATATGTCAATATGGAGAGAACAGATGGTCGTGTATAATTTTGATTGACGATCTGGATAAATTATTGATACTTTTGATGATTGGCTAATAATCACCTGATGTATACACGTCTCTTATATATATATATCATAAAAGCGCGTCAGTAAGCGCGTCCCAGGAATATCAATATCTGAAAAATGCTCGACTCGGCAAAAGTGAAATTCGTGCAAGAAAACCTAGCAAAGTTTAGTATAATCACTTTTTTCAAAAAATATTGTCACTTGTATAGCTCTCGCCATGCCATCCAAGAAGATCTTAAAAAATGTTTAGAAATTATAAGTCGCACTGGTAAAGCCAAAGAAGCAAATATTGCGAAATCGTACCTGGCTAATCTAGACGTAAGGCACTAATAATATAGGTATTGGTCATTATTGTCTACTATTAATGCTCATGTTGCATCTTTATATCATATAGAATATGTTAAAGTCCAAAATTGCCGAGGAGTTTTGGCTGAAACTTGAGATAGGACAACTAGATGAAGCCGTAAAATACTTTAAGGCTAGTAATCAAACCGAAATAGTTTTCATACCGTCCATTAGCTAGAAAAAATTATTTAATACTTTACTCTATAATCTAGGAAAAACATAATAAGAAACTTATAATTAACGTTTATCGGGAGCACGATGCTATTAGTGGCCTAGTGACCTCTGAAACCGAAGTCTTAAGCCAACAACGCCGTGTATCTTCTAATGTTAATGTCCTTTCCAATGATAAAAACCTATCCAATGATAAAAACCTTTCCAATGATAAAAACCTTTCCAATGATAACGGCCTTTCCAATGATAAAAACCTTTCCAATGATAACGGCCTTTCCAATGACGACAACCTTTTCAATAATGACGACTTTTCCAATGATGATGATCTTTCCAATGATAACAACGATGACTTTTCTAACGGTTCTAACTTGGGGAAAGATAAAGAATATGAAGATGACGTGGACGTTACCGACTTATGTGAGCCACATGTGATGGAAGCTGAAACTGGAAAAGAATTAACTTCAGATGAATGGGCGGAAGTACAGGCGCTAGTGGAGAGTTATCGATTAAAAATACCGAAGACGAGATGTTTATACAAGTAAGTTCATCTTTGTTTTATTGTTCAGTTCCATCAAAACTTAAATTAACATTTTCTAGTCCACTTTTTTACCATATTGTTGACCATTCAGGTCAACACGGACCAACCACAAAACTGCTTAATCAATATATGTCATCGATGCGTCGGTCACTACCTAACGTGAGCTTTGATTTACCAAGTCTTTCAGATGAACAAGATAAATTTTTTGATGA
Source organism: Rhizophagus sp. LPA8_4_AMF (assembly GCA_021464525.1). Lineage (NCBI taxonomy): Eukaryota > Fungi > Glomeromycota > Glomeromycetes > Glomerales > Glomeraceae > Rhizophagus > Rhizophagus sp. LPA8_4_AMF. Next base: position 17,146 of record JADRCO010000261.1, on the reverse strand, counting down.
ATTGTTTGCTGTAATTATAACATTGAATCTCCTTGAGGTCTTTAATTGTGAAGATATTTGCTAAGATAAACTAATATAGGCAGAGGATCCACAAGATATTCGCGCAAGTACTCCTGAACAACGAACTGCCAAGAAATTGGTTGATAGGATGTGAGTTAACATAAAATGTTTTATCAGAAATGATAACATCTAATTGTTTTACCATTATTATTTTACATCATTATTTTTTCTTTTAGCAATGATGCGATAAATTGCCCAGACAAAGACGTCATCTCAGAGTATGAACATACCATGCGCAATGTGATTCCATTTATTGACGCATCAATCAGAGATGTGCCAGATTACGTTATACATTAGTAAGTTTGCTCTTGACAATTTATTAGTTTATTACTTATCAAAGGAGCTAATTCTTCACACATATAAAAAATCCACTAGTTTTGAAAGTACACTTCGCGCCACGGCAATACGTCGTAATTCGGGTGGAGACCCTACAGAGCGTGCACGAATGGGATATAGAGTAGACGTGCTTATCAAATTTAATGGCCTTCATTGGAGTCCTGACCTTGGATGCGGCGAGGTATCAGGTGGACTTCCGAAGTGCTCTTCTGCTAAAGAGTGGATGGATACCCTTAAGCTCGGGTGGGAATTGCGTGATGTGTGGGCTTTGACCCAAGATCAGTTAAATGGAGTTGATGCTAGTTCTTTAGTCGTGTGGGGCTTTACTGTTGTTGGTAAGTGATAAGTTTCAGCCTGACATACTTATTTTTTCTTATTAATTATATCGTGTCTGATTAAATCATTTTAGCCCGCACAATTCGCATTTACGCACTCACGGCTGCTGGTGGTTTGTTCCATCTTATACTTGCTTACGAAGCACCTATACCATCATCAAGATGGGACATATGTAACACCAAAATCGCTTATTGCACCATGTTAGGATTTTTGCAAAAGTTGGACGCTACCAAGAAGATGCTCATCGATCTGAACAGTGAAAGAACAAAAATACTATGCACCGGAGTAAAACGGAAGGAGTTGTCTGCTTTGTTTTGTTCTCCACCAATCACAGGGTCACCAGCTAAAAAAAAGAAAAAGTAAAATTTGTAATCTGTAAACTTAATAGTTTCGTTAATGCTGTGTAATAATGATCTTTTGAGAACAAAGAAATTCCCAGTGCCACAAAACGCCGTGCCTGCGAGTTCAAATGTACTCGCCCACATAGAATTTATAATTTTTGCATTATGTGTGATATGCATCGGAATAATAAAAAAAAATTTTTTGCCTAGTGTATTTAGAAAGAAGTCTACCTGTATTTGACAAAGATGTTTAACATCTATTAATTATTTATAAATTATTAACCTAAGAACAAATTATAATCTCTGGATTTAGTTGTTAATGTTGTAAAATTGGATATCTCAAATTATATCATATTTATTACTTTTCTTTTATAATTGTGCTTCTTTTTTAATAATTTATTTAGTATATATAATTTTTAGTTGTTATTAGCTTTTTTTTTATATAAATACAATAGGTTTTTTTTATTTAAAAAAATTTTTTATCTATTCTTTATTTGGTAATGATTTTCTCTTGTCATTTTTGGTCGATTCTAAAATTAATTACCATAATGCATTCTTTTCCGGCTATCATGTGACTCTATATGATAAACTGCGGTATAACGACGACGCCACATACAAATGATTTTCAGTCATATGATTTCAATTCGTATTTATTTTCGGACGGAATGGTTGATTCTATTAATGGATTAATGGATCCAATAATAATTAATAGTGAATTATATAGTTTATATTTGAATTTTATATTTTTAATAATAATATGTAAAAACAATTATTAAGTGGGAATTGGAAAAATTTAAATGTATATTATTTTTCTTAAAAAAAACATGAAATGAAGTGTCTTAACAGTGTCTTAACAGTAAATCATACGAATTATGGTAAAATAATTTTGCGTTGCTGTTAACAGTTGTTCATAATAAAAATTGGTGCTTGGAGGCACATTAAATGATCAAAATTAGTATAAAATTAAAAAAAAAATTTGGAATAACAGGAACTCGCTTAGGATCCGCTCATTTCCTTCCTTGAAAATGTCTCCACTATTTTATAGCTTCGCTATTACTCCTGATATTTTTTAATCATAATCGAAAAATAATAAAATAATGGATTTGAGCAATTATTGTTTTTTAGCGATTAAGACAAATTTATTATTGACAAATTATCCTCAAGGGAAACAGCGCGCTTTATTTAAATAATAATATTTTACGTAAAACATAAAACATTTCTAACTGAGCCACTCCAGATGTTCACAATGAGCATATATTATAAATTAATGGCATTAAGTATAATTATATATACAGTATTTAAATCATTTAATTCTATTTTCAAAAAATTACATGAATATCTAAACATTTTCCTTGATATAATTCCTTAGATTTCACCAATCAACTAATTTTATAATTCATTTACTTCTACATCTTCGATCACATTTCTTGAGGATATAATTCCATTTGATAGTGTATCCCTTAATCAGAAAATATTTTCCTTTTCATTAAAATTTCATTTTTCTGGAAATCGAAACTTCATTACGATGATGTAATTCTTGTAACTCCGGCAGACTACAGAAGATTTCCGAAATTTTGTGAATTAATCGACTAACAATAAACCGAAGATTATATGATGTAAACTTCAGCACCATTCTCAAAAGCTATCTTGAAATGCAAGTTGATTGCTGTCCAAGAATTAGAGAATTCTGCTCGGTTTCTCTTGATGTAATCCTGGTTAATGTTGATTTTCTCATCCCTTGTTCTCCAAAAAATGTGATAAGAGATCTATTTTACATGACAAAGTCATATACAATTTCGAGAAATGAACGCATCATTTTGAACATCAACTTTGCCCTTTCAACAATTTTAATGAGAAGATTCTCATCGCATCTGTTAATACAGTATATCAAGCATATAGAAAGTCCGCCGATATGAATAAACTAATGATATCTGTCGTAGATCTAATATGGTAGTCTATAAATAACACAACAAACACATACGAAAGCTGCTTTGCAGTAGTTTTTGCAAATTTGTTCAGGTAGATAGGAAAATGAAAAGTTTGTAAAATTCAAATGTCAAGTTCCTTAACATAACTCTGCGATTGAATGCATTGTACTAGACTATTAACGAAATGAGATGGAAAATGTTCTACTGAGTGATTTCGGAGGACATTAGTAAAAAACGAGTTAATAAAAGAAGTTACCTTATTAGTTGATGATCCACAAACTTGTAGTTTCATTTAGAAAGCGAAATTAGCTCATAATCTTGTGGATATAGATAATTTACTTAACATCTATAATTCGTTTAAGTATAGTCCAAACGTTTTATATAAATGATCGCGACGTACTCCAGTATGGAATGGCAGAGAAAGGTTGGAGACTAAAGTTCCAAACAAGACACCGGCATGAATATTTTTCTGAAGCATTTTTCTTATTGCTTCTTGAACTAGTTTCTTTAGATACGAAGTGCATGGTTTACGAACTAATTAGTTGTTCAGGAATGTCGGAGCATAATAATTTACGAATATTTCAAATGAAACGGGTTTATGTATAGATAGCCCACACTTGTAAAATTAAGTCTATGTATTACAATAAAGCTGACGAATACAACTGACACAAAGGACACAAAGTGTAAATCTCATATGTATAAAAGTATTAAATTGATTATCGGCTGATCTTTTACTTTTCTGTTAGCACTAGCATGGGTTTAAGGGATCCTGACGATCATTGATCAGGCCATTTATTTATTTATTCAACCCCTCAGGTGATACTTGTATATAATTTAAATATTACTAAAATAATTAATTTATTTAAAGTTGGAATTACTACTCCGAACCGAATGTTCCGTTCAATGATTTATATAAATGATAACATTTTTCTATATTTCTCCTCATTTATTTCATTTTATTATGGAATTACGTCAAATATTAAAAGTAATAAAAAATCATTTAACTCATCATAAATCATTTATAACAAATGAATTGGTAAAACAAAATCCACCAAAATGGTATTGTAAAAATAAGAAATTAATATACGAAATGGCTACCCCTGAAGGGGCAGATTCATTTCATGGTAAATTGGAATATACAAGATGGGAAGAATTTCCTTTACCAAAATCTTTTAAAGGTGAAAGTGATAATCCTCAGGGGGGAAGAGAAATGGAGATTGAAGTTAGGAACGATGTATTTGATTATTCGCCACCAGAAGACGATAACACGATAAATTGGTATATTAATTTTGCAGATAAACATGTATTTGGATATTATGGAGGAAATTTATTCGCGCAAGATGAAAGTCAATGTTTAGAACATCCAGCAATATGTTCACTTCGAGATTATCTTGTAAAAGGAGATGAAGAGAGTTGTCTTACAACCGCACGTCCAATTCTCACTAAAGATTCAACCTCATCGTCGTTTATATCAACACCAATATTAATTAGAGGAGTAGAAAGAAAAGTACAAGTAAAAACTGATGTTAATAAAAATGAAAAACGACCATTTGGATTATATGGAAACAAATTCGCACATGCATCACCAGAAGCCATTAAATTAGCGACAACAATATATGATAAAAGAATTGATCCAAGAACAGGAAATCCTTTTTATTCTAATATCATTGCCATTGAAGCTCCAAAGTATGGACATGGAAATTATACTTTTGATACTATTAAAAAAATATTGGCTACCGCCTATTCAGGATTTCTTGCTGCCAAATTTGAGAGTTTGGTGGAAAAAGGAATACTTGAAAGAAATCATGAAGAGAATCAAGAACATACTAAAATAAACATCAAAGAAGAAGAAAGTGTACCAAAACCGAGAGTGATTATTCATACAGGAAATTGGGGATGTGGAGCTTATGGTGGTAATATTACTATTATGTCTTGTTTACAAATTGCGGCTGCTCATTTAGCTGGTATTGATAAAGTTATTTATCACGCCATGGGTAATCAAGATGAATTTAATTCTGGTTTACAAGTTTATAATGAATTAATTAAAGATGTAGAGGGTGATGTTAAAATTGATGATTTTATTAAAAACGTCGAATTGAAAGATTTCCAATGGGGTCTTAGTAACGGGACTTAAAAAAGTATGAAATATTTATTTTTATTCATTTACTACTTTTTTAATTATGTATTAAATAAATTTCGGACTGAATTCCGGTTGTAAACATGCTTCATACAAATTGAATGTTGTACAAACAATCTTTAATTAAATTTCATCATATTTTGAGTCATAAACACAAACAAAAATGTAAGATACAGGTCCACATTTTTTTTTTCTTTGAAAAAAATGAAGTAAATTTTTTAAAACATTATTCCGATACCATTTATACTTTTTTGGATTTTCCAATCAGACTTTGAATGACACGATGAGTTTTTTGTAAAAGATCTTCGGATTTTCAACGAGTCAAAAAATAAACACTATAATAGAAATATTACTCTTTATATGTTTAATTTTTTTTTTTTAACAAAAAAAAAAAGGTAAAGATGACATCCAATCATATTATATGCAATGTCAGTCAACATGTAAGGGATGTTTTGTGTTCAGTTTCATATATTTTTTGTTCATTCTTGAAACTAAACTAGTAATTTTCCGAAATAAAGAATGATCTACTTTAAGGATATAAAGCAAAAGGAAATAAATAAAAGTAATTTTTTTAAAGTTAAAAATATCTGGGGAAAGACTAGCGAATATTTGAAAGGAATGAATGTGATCTTCTCACGGTAGATTAATCCATTTGGTTTATATCTGCAATGGGTATTGTTTGAAATATTGTTCATTTAGTTTTTATTTGTGCTTGCATTTATTAATTATATAATTAGCTACTTTCCTTAGCGAAGCTGACGGGTGTCAATAAAAAATTTCCTGTCAGATGTACATACAGTATATTTATAATATGTTAATTTAATTTTTTTTTTTTTTTTTTTTTGAGAAAGGGCAGAAAAGGCGTAAAAAATTAAGGTTTTATTTTACGCCCCAAAATTTATATATTTAATAACTTAAATTATTTATTGAGAAAATCAACAGGAAATATTACTGGTAATTATCCCAACGCACATTTATTGATATATTTTTAGCTTAAAACCTCATTGATGATCTTAAACAACAACATACAAACCGATGGAGAACGGGGATAACTTCTATGAACTATGAATTTATTTACTTTATTCTCTGAGCTGATAAGGGACAAAGAATTAAATATCGGCTGTTTCCATTTTACCTTCTATTATTATTTTAAACAAGGTACTACATTAAATGACGTAGTTAGAAGTCACGGACTATTATATAACCAAAAAAATAGCGCGCAATGTATTTATAGTTTATACTTCTCCTGTAAATTTCTATCCAATTTAAGTTTAATTCAAGTTTATCAGTTTGTGTTAGATTATCCAATTACTCCATACGGAAAACTTGCTTTTTTTTAATACAGTATAAATATAGAAAGCGTGTTTTTCAAGTTTTTTTTTTTAAAAAAAAAAATAAATAAAAATAAACGAGACTTTTCTAATCGTTTTAAAAATTTTTTACGAACTAAAACCTTTTTAAGTTCTAGTGGAAAAAAATTTATTTTTTTTTTTCGCATAAATAGATTATACCTATTTTTTTTTACAATTTATTTATTTATCTTTGTAACGGTTTTCTTTTTTTTAACGAAAAAAAAAAAGTTTTCTTTTTACTCATCACGAATTCATAATGGGCGGTTGTATTTCTTCACAAAAGCAAAAGCAAACAAAACTAGATGCTGGTATTAGTTCTGCAACATACTCACAAACAATAAATAAAAAACCTGTCAATAACCGTTTTCACGAAAATGATAATGTAAATGGTTCGCCTACTAATAATAATGCTAAAAAAGCTAAAGTTGTTAAAAAACAAAAAAAGAAAATTCATAAAGGTCTTATCGGCCTTCCTTCTAATTTTCAACATACCGGTCATATCGGTATCACCGAATTGCGTAGTGGTAAAGTTGACGTAAGTGTTGTAATCTACGATTAAAGTCCTCATCAACAATTGGTTTCTTCTTTCCTAATTTGATTTGTTAATTTAGCCCGAAAAAATTAAAAATCAAATGGCTGAAGTTGCGGCTGCTCTTAGTTTAGAAGGTTTGAATATAGGATCCACAATCCCATCAGCTAATGATACCGAGACCAATACTGATATCAATAATCATGAAACTCCCACGTTTACGTCAATTTCCTCAGTACAACAAATTGTTACTGATAATAATAATATTATTAATAGTAAAAATAATAGACCAATTTCTCTTCAAAATGAAGCTCAATTTAAAGTTAAGGTAAATTAATCCTCAATTAATGGATGCATTAACTAAAACAGAATATGACTAATAAAATCTTTTTTCTTTGCAGAGAAAACCAACTTTAACCCCAATTTCTTCGCCAGTGCAGCAGCAACAAAATTCTCGGCAATTACCATCTTCTACATTAAATCCTGTAGTTGATCCAATGACTGAAATTGTTGCTGCACTGAAAATGCCAATTGATGGAAATTTTGATCAAAAATTAGTGGTTTAACGCTTCTTTGTAAATATGATATTAATGAAGTCATATCTTAATTAATTACGGTATGTATATTAAATAACGAATAGTTATATAAGTTTATTTATATTCGTATTACTAATTTAATTTTAAATTCTTATAAAATCAGAACTTAATTTTATTCACCTATTTAGTTTAATATATTACGATATCTTATATTTAAGTGTTAAAAATGCTACATATATTTAGTCAGAACGACTGAACAAATGAATTCCAACGAACTAGCAAATTCAGATAGAGTGTATTATTAATATTCTTATTACGAGAATTTTTTTTTTTTGAAATTTAGGTTATCTTGGCATGACAGAAAATAGGGTGTATTTTTATCTATTTCTATCTATTTGGATTACTTCTTTTTTTTGCTTTTTTTTTTGTTTTTTTTAACACATTTTTCATTATTCTCTTTATTCCCGAGGAGTGCATTATTAGCTAGTATACTGCGTATACTATTGAAAAAGTAAATTATGATATTTCCCTCGGATCTCATCAATCATTTTATTTTTCACACGCTATGAAATATTATTAAGAAAGCTTACCAATATTTCTATTTTCTTTACACATGACGTTAATCCTCTTCGCTTTTTTAATTAAGGAAATAAGGAAAATTGATTTCTCCTTTTTTTCTATGACTACTAGTTTTAGATGTTAGCGCTTAGTCAAATAGGTTTATAGGTGTTTAGTTGTCAGGCAAGTGTTAAATCATTAGCTCCTAGGTCTAAAAATTTTTGAATTCTGATGAAAGGGCTTTTTTTTTGAAAAAAAAAGATCATCACTTGAAAAAAAATTTATTAAAAAAGAATACTGAAAAGTGAGAATTGGTACCATTAATAAAAATTGAACCATAACTATTTAACGAAATATTAGAATATTTGTTCAAAATTATATAATGAATCATAAATTAGTATTATTATATTCTCAATTTACAGATTAACTTTTATGGGGATAAATCAAATAAATATTGATAGTATTTAAATCTAATAAACCTAATAACTAATACAGTAATAAATATTAAATATCACTGTGATTAATAAGGTTAGACCAATTAAGAAATGTGATATGTCAATAGAGAACAATAATATGTGAATTGAACACATAATTTTAGCCAGAATTATCCTTAATTTCTGCCTTAAATTTTCTTATCTAATAATTTGTATTAGAATAAATACACTTTCTTAAAATAAATCATATTTTTATCTAATTTCTTATATATACAAGTTTAAAAGAATAAATGATGTGACTGTGTGAGTAATTTCTTTTATATGGAAATTGAAAATTGGCATATATTATATAATAATTAATGAATCATGATAAAATTTACATTATTCAAAGAACCATTATATAAGCCAAAAAAAGGGTGGGTATTTTAAACATAATATTTGCTTGGTTCAGCCTAAATAACATGAGTATAACATTAGATTTAAATAAGTTATTATATTATTTCTGATTGAAAATCACAAACTTATTTTTTAAGGTATTATACAGGACCTCAAAGTAAAGGCCAAAAATAAGCATCTCGCACTGGATTAAAACATATAAAACCTAGGTCTGGACTTATAAATTTTTGCCAAAAATTCAACCCAGGTTCTACCCAATGCAGGTCTCTATCTCTCTTCAACTTTTAATTGAGTTTACGTAGAATTTATACGTTAATACTGGCCAAAATTACTTGAAAATTCTTATCCTACATACCTACATATTACTGTTTTGATATCTAGTAATTTGGATTGATAGCATTGAATTCTTCTTGATGAGATGGTAGTAAAATCGCATTTCTAGGGTCAATATTAACTGAGTTATCATGAAGAATGTATTTTATGTATTTTATTACACATTATTTGTAAGTTAATGAAAGATCAGAGATGCTTGTTAATTTCTATTGGTCACCAAAGTATTCCTAATTACCAAAGATATCAGTCATTGACCTATATTTCTATTATTACTGTCAAATTTTTAGTTAAAAAAAAAGTTATAAAAAGCATCTACTGTAAATCTTAGTGATTTAACACTGATTTAACTTTAAATTTCAATATCATTAGTTTTTTTGCTTTAATTATTAATTTGTCAGTTGACATTAGTCATATTACCCATTATTAATTATATATCAGATATATATTTTTTCAGTTTAAAAAATATTAAAAAAAAAACTTAAAATTTGTAATTAATTTTCTTTTTTGCAAAATTTATTAATCAACCTTTATTAAATTAAGATTATATATAAATAAACAAATCTTACCAATATTATATTTAACAATTTTATTGCATCTTCTATATATTCAGTTTTATATAATTTTGAAACTTATTAATCTAAAATAATTATGTTTAATTTTGAACTTTAGTTCTTTTAGCAAGAATTAAGAGTTATATTAATTTTTTCTTTACAATTTATCATTATTAGTTTGAGAATAAAATAATCTCCGTTTTAATTGCAAAATCGAAGAGTATCATATAAATAGTGTCTTTAACTCCAAGATCAATAGAAATTGCACAAACAGAGCTACCTAAGCCGAAGTCAAATAGTGCTAAACAATTTCTTTTAAAACTATTTCATACTTATCCATTACAGTAAGGTCTTAAGTTCTGATTAACACCTAGGCTGATGTTATTGATGAGTAATCCATAAAAATTTTTTGTATATACTGTACAAGAAAAAAGTGATAAGCAACTAAATAGCAAAATTCTCAAAAAAGCTGCGCCACCAATCTAGCACTGAAATTTGTTAATAGCTCGGTTCTTGGCTGCTGTCAAATTTTTCAATTGTTTACAGAAAAGGAATAATTTATCGTAATACAGTAAAAAAAGTGGATTAGGAAATAGATTTTCTTTATTCGTTTCGAAAGTTGAAAAAGCATAAATCTCTCCTAAGCCTGCGCCAATTAAACTCTGACGCGGCTGTAATTCGAGCCAAAGAAACTTTTTTAAAGTTTTACATTTTTAAACGTATTCCTTGTATAAATTCGCTTGTTCAATATATTTTGCTTATTGTTTGAATCTAACATTTTAAATAATAGATACAAATGCGTATTAATGCGTCGTTGTTATACCCCTGAAGCACCTCAGCGTTAAATCGTAAAATGTTTGAGTATTTTGAAAATGCTGCACATGGAGATATATTTGGAGGAATCAGACAAGTTAAATGATGGTATTTATTAAATTATCTTAGGTTTCTATTAATATTTTACCTAATCGATAAAATATTCTTCAGGGCGTATATTCCGTAAAGCAATTTTTATTTAGTGACGCAACAAATTTAACAATAACAGAATAAATTAAGTATTTAATTCACTAATTTAAAATAGACTACATTGTCCGAATGTGAAACTGTTCAAAGTACAACAAAAGGCCTTCACGTCACTATACTATTAAGTTGAAAAAAGTAGCCGAAAAGAATCTTAAGTATTCGTTTTGTCAAATCGAACACGGTAATTAAAAATTATAGTCTATATTTGTACAATTTTTTGATTCCCAAAATTTCATATCTTATGTAGCAATCGCGTTTTAACAAATCAAGTAAATAAATTTTACTGCCGTTGGTCGCCGTGCTTTCTTCAATATAATCTACATGGTGAGACTGAAGTTTGGCAATGCTATTGGCAATCTTGCGACCGGATCAAGGTAAATAAGTTTCTTTTACCAGTAGTGTATTTGCTTTATTAATTGATTATTATCTTAGGAAATTTTTGTCAATTTTTACAAGCACAATACGCTTTCTATGCAATATTGTTACTGTTCCTGCAAGATGTTATCACAGAGAATATCTTCGGCATGGTTTTACAAATAAAGACCGTCTTAAGGTTGAAAAGTCATTCAAAGTTCCAGGTTAATCATCGAGATAATTCTTGACATTGGTATAGAGCAAAGAAAATTATCGGAATTTTCGGCATGAGAAACCCGCTTTTCTGGAGGCATATTAATTGACTTAATTTAATATAAATGAATAGGTCGCCTAATTCATGATTTTCCTCAAGTATTAAGTGGGTGAAGAATCAACTAACGCTGCAACATTTTTAACAATATAATTGTCAAACTACGGTATCTTTTCTTATCATGTATTGTAGCGCAAAATGGATCAAGGCTTGAAGTTTGTGATTTGTGATTTGGAGAGGTATAATTTAGAGCTATATTCACAAGTAAACTTTGAAGGCCAAAGAATTACAAGGAAGCTTAGTGACAAACTGCCGATATGATCAAATTTATCATTGCAAAATTTGTTGTGTTTTTTTGATACAATTATTTTAATTTCTAATTTGAATATAACGCTAGCTGTGCGCTCTAATAAGATTCGAAATGCATGAATTCACTAAATTATTATCAAAACGAGCACTGTAGACAATGGGATTAAGGTATCTCCTGCTCCAGTGCTCCTGCTCCTAATTTGCTTACCATCCTGTAATGTCGATTTTGTATAATGATGGTTTATTCTGATAATGAATCAAAAGTTGTTCCTTAATATGGTACCTGAAAACTTTGTCCAGGCAAAAAAGTGAGTCATGGTAGCTTTTAACACTTCTAATAACATTTGTAACGTATAATAATATTTTCAAAGTACATAGAATTCACGGTATGTAGTTATTTCTAGTTTTCAACAAATTAAGGAGTTGTAAATTTATTTGTTAGAAAACTAACATAGGGCTTAATTTTTATGAGAATCACATATACGAGTATTACATTCGTTAATAATAAATTCCATACCTCCAATTTTATTGTTGTTCTTCGTCATATGACGAAATTAAGAGAATCGAGGGTACGATTGTAGAATTCCTATGTACTCAATGATTTTATTCGTCGTATTTTTACCACAGTCGAAATTATTCTATTATAAAGTGTACAATGGTAAATAAAATACTAAAAGCAATCAAGCAATATTGTGGAATGCTTAGGGAAAAACATGAAGAGTGCCTTCCGTTTCTTCAAGAAGCCGCTTCAAAATTGTTGATTTATTTGTCGGATAATTATCCGAGCTAACTAATGAATGACAATCGTGTTCGGAGCTGATGTTACGTATCCCGGCATCGGTAAGTCTACAATTACATTTATTGGTACTTAAAATATCAATTTATTTTAGGCGATGAAATCAAGATTTCAGACTTCCCATATGGAGATTATTTCCGTTCTTAAAGACATGGTTCAAGAACTTTTGAAAATTTTCTATAAAGAACTTACAAGAAACCAGGCCGGATTTTGTTTTATCGAGATGTGGTCAGCGAAGGGCAACTTGAAGATGTAGCTGAAGATGGTTTGAAATATGAATTTGATGCTATATGAAAGCGCCGTATTGTAAGCAACTTAAAACCCACAATCACGTTTGTTGTTATACGAAAGGGAAACTATTTTTCGGGAATTAGTACTTAAATCGTTAATTGTTGATTTTTAATTTAATGTTTTTAAACTCTTCCTACAGATCAAAAAGGCTCATAAGTCAAAAAATTGCCTTCTAGACAAGAATGACTGCATTAAGTTCCAGTTACTTTTTTCGGCATTATTTTTTTAATTTGTTTGTTGTCAACTGGGACTATTGTGGAAAAGATAAATATCTCATCCATTTGAATTTGATTTTTGTGAGTAAGAATACTATTGTAAGTTATATCCCAATTCTGAACAATACTGTATTGACATTTGTATAATTATGAAATAAACACATTTACTCTCTCATCCTGACCTGCAAGCAACTTCTCTAACCTATTATCTCTTTGTCATTTATATTCTCTTTGTTGTTATCAACTTTTTAACATTCAAGTCAGATTCTTCACAATCTTTGACACATAATCTATGTTATTTATATGCGATTTGCTAAGAGATGCTTCAGCGGTACCTCCAGCATATTACGCGTAAATGATGATTTTGTTTATTTAGATGTTAGCAAGAAAAGTTTAAAGGAAGCGAAAGTAGAAATTTTTTTTATTTAATTAAAAAAGTTAAGTAGTGATTATAGAAATTCGACAGAAAACTAATAAAAAAGCAATTTTTATTTTTATTACTTTTATCTAATCTAGAATTAATTATTATTAATTTTGTTTTTACTCATAATATACCAAAATATTCAAATATAAAAGATAAAATAATTAGAAGTTTAGAACCTTTTATTTGATTGATTCTTGTACATTCTGTAAACAAGAACCAAGACACCAAGAAAAGCGGAGGTCGCAATAAGTTTTAATATGAATAATAGGCCAAACCAACTTGAAGACGAAGGATCTTGTTGGCGTATGGATGGCTTATAAGATCTTGGTGGCACAGAGACTATGTTATTTGTTGTAACACTAATAATATCATGGTTATCACTCACTTCACCTGTTAAAGCAGTGAAACCAAGATAAGCAACTGAGGGAATAGTAACATTAGGAATGGTAAAACACGGTTCCCATTGATCCCATGCTTTATATTGTAATTTGACCTCAAGATAAGTATTTTTATAGTAAGTTATTCGTGCCTTGGTTGCTACTTGTTTACTTCTTATATCAGCCTCACATCCCGCAACTTCATTCTTTTTACCGTCATTATCGTGATCGTATTCCGTTTTACCATCACCAACCATGGCCATGACGTAAGGGAATGAATGCTATTTAAATTGAATCATCTAAATTAGATAGACGAGTAAAAATAAAAATGAATTTACAAATCGCATCTTTGACCAACTACTTACGGGATGCCTGGAGTTAGCATATGTATCAAAAAAGATACCAAGTCCTTCAAATTTATCAATGAATCCGAAGACAGGACCAACTTTGGCACGTTCCGATGTAACCCATACAGCCATTCCGTCGCCATGAAGAGTCGGATGCTGTCCATCAATGTTAAATTCGAATTCTACTTGCCAATTTGTAGAAGTTATGGGCTAATTAATGAATTAAAATCAAATTAGATTTATTATACATACTACAATATTGCAATTAAAATTAATAATACGAATAAATTCTTACCAGACGACTCCATAACCAGCCAGTCTGGGATGGTCGATCGTAGGTCAGTCTAACGTGCTTGTTAGTATTGATCACTGTATCAGCACCAAAATCAAACCATCGACTTTGAAAGTCTTGATCTAAAAAAAAAAACAAAAAAAAAAAGACGCGTTGAAAATAACTAAATTTTTTTAAAAAATTATAAAATAGTATACCTACCAATATAAGGCATATAAATAGAATGGGTTCGAAGCGGAATTGCCTGATTACCATCATCTTCCGTTGTAGCATCATATGCAAACGTGGAACAAACAGCAAGCCCCAATAGGGCAAGACATTTGAACAAACCCTTCATCGTGTTCTATAGAGCTGGTAAAAAGTTAATAGAGTAATTTATTTTTTATTTAGAGGCTATGTAGTTGTGTAACATTTCTTTACTTTAAATTTTATTGATCACGTGTTTGTTACACTTAAAGAAAATCAGGCTCAACCATTCTCCGAATAATTTCTTTTTTAAAAAAAAATGTCCAGTGAACAGCAATTCCGCGAGTCTTTACGATCTTTTCGTTGGGCTTCAAACTCTAACAACGATATAAACTCTAACAAAACTTCTGCATTTTCCCAACTAACTGAGAATACTTCAAATTTTTTTGGCAATGTTAGTAATAGAGTACGAGGATATGTACCTCTATCAAATAATAACGTCGAAGAAGAAGAGGATTGGTTGACATTGACTAGGTGGCAGGTGAGTAATTATGTTCTAATCAAGGCTTTTGAATTTTATTAATCATATATTATTCTAGAGATTTGTAGGTTTTGGAGTTTGTATGCTCGCCGGAGTTTTATGCTTTTTAATTGTAAGTAGACAAATTATTTAGTTGTCAGAATTTTTTAAAAAAATTTATATTTATATTTTATAGGCTTTCTTAACTTTGCCTCTTTTGGCATTAAAACCAAGGAAATTCGCAGTAACTTATACAATGGGGAGCGTTTTGATTCTAATGAGGTACTGTCTTCTGAATTATTATTATTATTTACTGCTTTTTTAAATATAGTAACTGTAAATTTATTTTTGCAGTTTCGCCTTGTTGCATGGACCAATTGCACATTTTAAACATATTTTTTCCCGTGAACGTATTCCTTTCACTGTTGCTTATTTAGGATCAATGATAGGAACGTTATATTCTGCAATTGGGGTAAGCAAGTAAATTTGTGGTTATAACTCTATATTTCCATTTTTACTAATTAGAATCTTCTTTTTAAAAGTTACAAAGCACTCTTCTCACTCTTCTATTTAGTATTATACAAATTATAGCACTCATATGGTAAGATTATATAATTGATTTTGTTATAAACCATAATGAATAACGATACATTTGTTTGTATAGGTACACTATTTCATATTTACCAGGAGGAGTTGGTACATTACAAGTGGGATCACGTATGATTGCACGTCAAGTATTACCAATTTAAAGTAATTTATTTACCTATCATGAACACTTAAAATATTAATGTAAGGATATCAAAAGTATTGAATTATTTAGATATCTTTTTTCATAATTAGTTGTAAAAAAAGAAAAATATGTACCTTAAAGTAAAAATATTATAATGAAAATTGCATTAAATTATCTAATATTATTAAATAAATTTTTTATTAGAATTAGGATAGAGTTAGGGTTTATTATGAAGATATTATGTATACATTTTATTAATATAATAATTTATTCCAGTTCTAGGACTTTATGTGAGGTATATTGGATATATTGTACATAAACTTGCAGAATAAACTATATTACAAATTAAAAATAGTGAAATTTCGACAGAAAAATTTTCTAATTTAGTAATTATACTATGTTTTGCATTATAATATTTTTATAATTAGTTAGTTTATATTTATAATTAATAGGAGGATTCATCATATTATATAACAGGTAACAACAATCGGGTATATTCCTGGTATAAGACCACCTAGAAATTTATTTAATTCTAATAACTTCAAATAATTGCTCTATTCAGCTTCATTTTTCTTAGGTATATTGTTTAATGTAAAATGCCAAAGTATAACTATAATTCTATAAATTTGTGATGCACGGATATGATAAAAAATGACATAAGACAATGAATTATATCAACTATATTTTTTTTATTAAAGATAAACGTTTACATGTGAGGTAATCAACAAAAAAACACGTATGTTGTTTGTACCGGTACAATGTATAAATTTTATGCCGAGTATTAGTATATCTAGAATTTATCATGAAGGAAAACTTTTTTATTGTTAGGCTTTATACAAACAAAACAATAATTTACAAATTTAATAGTAGTAAGCTTTTAATAAATATACAGGTATAGCTGGGGTGTTCTGTCAGCATAGTTTAGCAAACCTATATCAAGTCCTATAGTAAAATTTACTATTGATTTTTTTTTTTGATGCTCATTTCCGTTATAGTAGTATATCTATATATTTGCAGTTATGTTTTGAAACCGGTTTTATTTCCGAAATCTAGGTTTAATTTAATTTTAATAATAAAATTCACTATATAAAATACTATAATCATACTTATAATTATAATAACAATAAAATTGCTTCAAATAATACAAATTACAATTACAGTTTTAATTATTAAAGTATTTTTCAAAA
>JADRCO010000260.1:0-40340 GCA_021464525.1 Rhizophagus sp. LPA8_4_AMF | reverse complement strand
AAAATATATATAAAATAAAAAAGATGAAATTTTTTATTTTTTTTTTTTTTTTTTTTTTTTTAGAAGAAAGAGAAGCATCAATTGTTTCAATAATCTGGACATTAAATACTTTTTTATACTTTTTTTATACAAATCTTAAAAAGGGAAATCACAAAAAAAATAAATTCCGAACATACATCTATTTTATTTTACCTAGTAAGTAAATATCCACAAACTAAGACAATCATAACCATTCTCTGAATTAATACGAATCCTTTTAATCGAGTTTAAACTGTTTAAGAAAAATTTAAAAATTACATTTACGGAAGTTTATTGCTATTTTTACTATAAAATGAAATATACTAATATATTTTGGAAGATCATTGAAAAAAATGGTTTTCCCTTTTAAAAAATATATTGCGATTGCGCCAAAACTTTAATTGTTTCCCTCCCACCCCTGTAGTAAAATAAAATCTTTTTTGATGACGAAAAATAATTTTTTTACCTCAGCTAATATGAAACAATTATTATTTTGTCGTACAATTAACATAATGTAAACAAGTTTAGGGATGAACAATGGATATTTTGATATTAGGAAAAATAAAGTTGCTTCTTTATTATTATGATATAAGTATTATCTTTTAATGATAATAAACCTAATAATAGATTTTTGTACCATATCATGTGATCATGTGATTTTCAAAATTCCATAATTCAATTTCTATTATTTCTATTTTATGCTCCGAATTTTCGGTTTAAATCAGATGATGAGCCTTTATTACTTTCATTGCTCTTTTTGCTCTAATCTGAAATTGAAAATTTAATTTATCTTTATTGATTGTGATTAAATGAGTAAACCTTAAATGCCAGTATTTTTTCAAGTTCATAATGGCTGAGTATTTTGGGGGCTGTTCACTATAATTACTATAATCGCAATAATCTTCAAAGTATCCAATTTCCTTGGAATTTTTTAGTGGTCTAATCTGCATCAATTCGAGCACAAAAGAAAAGTTGTGTTTTAAAACACAAACACGGGATCGTTAAAATTTTAACACGCATTTTGTTACACTTGTTACACTGCTGCGATCTACATATTTTTTTAAAATTTTTGATGATGTGTTAGTTTTCTTATAAGAACCCATAATCTACGCCTTTACTTAATTGTTAAAATAATAATAGATCTTTTTTTCTGGAAAGTTCGCTTTTATAAAAATCGTACGTTATTTATTAAAATAATCATGGGAGATGTTGATGTGATTAGTCTTCAATCATTAAATCATAGTAAAGAGGATGATTTTAATGCTTCACAACTGTCAACAGCAAGATCTACTTCTGTTGGAAGAAGAGGTAGCGATGATAGTGTAAAAGGTGTAGGTTCTGGGTCAAATTTGGGGATAAATTTATCAACTTCCAATACTTCAACTACTATACCTTCAAATGATTCGGTGATAGCAATAGATCGTCCAAATAATACGGTGTCAAATTTCTTATCAGAATTAGATACGAAAAGTAATGGTGAAACACTTAATATTAGCTGGGAGGATATATTTAAAAATTTAAGTTATATATTAGCTTGGTATTTTTTTAGTACTGCGTTATCAATTTATAATAAGAATTTAATGGGAAAAGAAAACTTCAATTTAAATTTACCTTTACTTATAAGTGCAATGCATACTGGTATGCATTTTCTTATTACCTCAATTTTGATGAATGGTTATTGTTCTTTTATTTTTAAAAAACCCGAAGGTAAATCTGTTTCTGTTCGTTCTTATTTTACTCGTGTGGTAAGTTAAAATCTTTTTAACTAAATGGAAGTGAGAACAACGTTTCAAATGTGAGGTGATTTTTTTTTTTTTTATGATAAATCAAGTGATTATAATTAATTAGGTTCCTTGTGCCATAGCATCAGCGTTGGAAATATGTATGGCAAATGCTTCTTTTGTATTTATCACTCTAAGTTTTTATACTATGGTAAATCTTATCAAAAGAAATTATTATTATTTATTGTTGTTATTTTTATCATTTTGAAGTTTTATTAAATCCTACTCTTTGATTAGATTAAATCTTCTACACCGATATGGGTATTAGTCTTTGCGTTTATATTTGGATTAGAACAACCAAGATTGATTCTTATCTTTATAATATCGATTATAAGTTTTGGAGTTATCTTAACGGTTGCGGGAGAAACAAAATTTAATTTAACAGGATTTCTTTTAGTATTAGGAGCGGCAATTGTAAGCGGATTAAGGTGGTCATTAACACAAATGCTTTTACAAAAAGAAGAAGGATTGAATAATCCAGTAGCAACATTATATTACGTTTCACCAGTAATGTTCATTCTCATGATTATATTATCGTTAATATTTGAAGACCCTTTATTCATATTTAGAACTTCAAAACATTTTGAAGATGTTAATACAGGGATAGAAACTTTTTTATTGATGTTTTTGGGAGGATTTTTAGCTTTTTGTATGACTATTGCTGAATTTGCTCTCATTAAAAATACTAGTACTGTTACTTTATCTGTTGCTGGTATTAGTAAAGAAATTCTTGTTATTTCTTTATCTGTATTAATTTATCATGATGTATTAACTCCTATAAACCTGCTTGGGTATGTATATGAATTTCCTTAATTTTTAATTTAATAACTTTAACGAATGAGTGAAATTAATTTAATTTGCATATTTTTTTAGGCTGGTTATATCCATTTTTGGAATTGCTGGATACAATTATTATAAAATGCGTAAAACTAGTGATGATAAGAAAGGTCGTTATCATGTTTTACCTTCTCATAAAAATGAATCATTGGATTAACAATCAAAGAAGGAAATACTACAAATAGATTTATTAATTAAACATTTATTTTATAAATTGTTACCTTCAACTTTATGTATACATATTTCATCTTTCCATCAAAATGTTATGTAATTTTATTAAAAAAAAAATAAAATAAAATCTTAAAACTTTCAAGAAAGAAAAAATTTGACCTTTCTTTTACATGTACCAAACTTCGCTAGCAGTTTTATCATAATCAAAAACACTTTCAATGGTTTCACCTTCCCAAACAAAACCAGAAGCATTCCTATGTCCACCTCCACCAAATACTTTGGCAATTTGTGATACATCGGCTTTTTCATCTAAACTTCTTAGACTAACAACGTATTGTTTCTCTTTTGCATCATAATGCCAAACTAATCCAAAATCCGCATCTTCTATTTTAGCTAATGCATTCCCTAGTTCCGAATGCATTGTTATACTATTTATAATATATACTACAAATTGTTTGGTAACAGATTGTGGAGGCTTATTGGGTGAAGCGGGTAATTGATTTACTGTTAATGTTAGATTTCGTTTTACAGCATGTTTTTCAACCAGCTGTTTTACTAATTCATTTTTATAATTTAATATGTGTGTACCCGATTCTATTACTTTCTTGATCAATCCCTATTTATTTTCATAATTAAGATTAAAATTGATAAATATTAATCTTCACTATAAATCACTTTTATACAAACCTCATCTTTAACGTGTTGATCATAAGTTTCAAATTCCTTTGGTACGTTATGCCAATAAGCAGAAAATTCTTTCGTATTAGGCAACGCAAATCTCCACAAATCCTAATAAAAATTTTAAATTAAAAATATAACCACATTTCTGAATGAAAAAATAATAATAAATAATATCAAAAAACTTTAAAATGCTCACATTATCTTCAATATGACGAATTAGTAAAGGAACTTCTTTATTAGGATAAAAAAATTCCCAAGCTAATCTAGCACCACTTTTATCCATATCAAAATGGTAATTCCGTTCTTTTTCATCTCCCTTTCCAAATAATTCTCCTTTAGCAGTAATATGATGATCCACTACAATCAACAATTCGGCTTGTTTTTCAATTTCTTTAATAATTGATTTGGGATATGAAAAATCAAACATTCCAATACGTTTTCCTTTGATTTCTGAATCAGAAGGTCTTTCTGCACCATGCGCTGCTGCAAAGTAGGTCGCGTTAGCACCAAGTCGAGTCCATGCTGAATAAGCCGCACCAAATCCATCAGCTAAGGATTATATAGTAGTTTACCCTAATTAAAATGATTTTTGATTTGAATATAAAAAGTAAAAGGCTAGATAGTTGTACTTACGACAATCCTTGTGATATATAATATAATTCAGACTTCCAGGATCGACATGTGATAATATTTTTCCCGAATTATTCTGTATAAAAATAACTTTTATATTTAAATTTTAATGACCAAAATTTTTCAAAAAAAAAAAAATAGAAAAAAATATAATAAGAAAAATTTAATTAATAAATACCGTTGAGGTAGACATCCTACGATATTTAAGAAATAATTTGAAAGTTGTTTTAAAAGAAAACGTAAAAGAACTTATTTGATAAACTCTAAACATAAGGAATTTTATTTTTATCAACCTGATAAAAATATATTATTCTACTGTTACATTGCACAACGTTCAATGATTATCTAAAAGTCAAAATTGGAGATCGTCATACTAAAAAACCTAAATAATTTCATTATCTCCATCTAAAATAAATTTTAAAAATGACCTCTACCGCTCCTTCCCTGTTAAAACAATGTTTCGAATCCTTCAAAATCAAACGACAAACTCAAAGATAATACTTTCTCGTAGTGAAATTAATTGTACATATAATCCAATATCAAATTTTTCTCGTTTCTTTATCTTTTCTCAATTACCAAAACAACGAGTTTTCGCGCGTAATAAATTATTTGCTTTTTTAGCGGGCGTATGTTGTTTTTTTTATTTTCAAAAATAAAGGATATCTTGTATGAAATTTTTTTTTAAAATAAGGATTATCATCATTTAATAGGTTGAAGAAGTCGAAAATGGACAACTTTATTTTGACAATTATGATAATATGAGAATTACTACTCCTGTAAGGTGGCCTATTGATATTAGACGTTTTGTGGGTGGACCGAACGAAGAAAATCTAATGGAAAAATTGAAATCAGGAGAGTGGATCCCTACTGAGAGTGAAATGCCTCACAAATTCAAGATTGAAGGAATAAAAATAAGGTATGTTTAATCGAATAATGTTAATTTTCATTTTTTCCTTATCAAAATAATGAATTGAGATTACTATATTAAGAAAAAAGGAGGATGGAATGTTTGTTAACTTTACTTTCCGAGCTAATCAATTTCAAAAAGAGAAGGCATTGGAAGAAATAATTGAACGAGTACAGACTTCTCTAAAAGAAAAACATGATGTACTATGGTTCAATGTTAATGCGTATTTGGTCAAGGTTCATATACTTTAATGATTATAGTATTTAAATAATTTATTGGTAATTATTTTCAAGATGAAATTTTTTTCATTAGGGAGAGCCATTTATTGAGAATTTAGTTGATAGATACCCAGTAAGGTTAGGATATATATGGTTTAAGGTTTCTTGGTCAAATTTTTTTTTTTTTTTATGTATTCATTTAAAGTAATTCAATTATTGCAGCCGTTTACGGATCGAATTTCAAGGACCGGATGTTTTAACCGTAAGTATTTTATCTTTAACTTTATAGGAAAATAATTATAATTACAAACATAAATAAATTGAAATTATATATCCCAGGAAACTCTTTATAAATATCTCGAACCATATGGATTAATTCGTGACATAAAACTCTTTCCAGCGTCTTCTAATTATATTTCAAGATTTGCATTGGTACAATACGTAAAAGTTAGATCAGCTATCTGCGCCAAAAATTGCTTACATGGAATGACTGTTGATGGCACGAGATTTAATATCCTATATGATAGTCCCATTGTAAGAATTTATTGTGAACAAGTCTAAACTTTTTTTTAAAAATATTGTATGTAATATGTTGACATCATATTATCAATTAGCGAATGTATAGGATTTATAAATGGATAATAAATCATCCGACACTTTCAACAATTTCGGTGAGTTTATGTTAATAAGTTGAACAATATATATAGTATTTGTGTATTAACAATTATACTGCTTATATTACAAGATTCCACTTATTCCATTCGTTGCTGTTGCTGCAGTCGTCGGTATAACTTATGGCCTTGATTTTATCTGCTATCTCTTCGTTAGAACAAAAATTGCATATTATCACTTGTATCAACGGCTTAGGGAGAAAACAAGTGGCCTATTTACGTTTTTTCGTGAAAAACCAGAAGAGGAGATTTTTAATTTTAGTACAAAAGAACAAGAAGAAAAATTACAAAATTGGTTGAAAGATCCACCAGGTACTCTTATTTTAAAAAAAAGAAAAAAAAAATAGGTCATGTGAAATTGTTTCAATAACTAAGTGACCCGACCTTATATTTGTATGGATTAGAAAATTTTATCGTTTTGCTTGGTCCAACTAATAGTGGTAAAAGTGGCCTTGTTAATAAAATTTTACGAGGAAAGAGGTATAAGTTTTTTACTTTGTCTAATTGAAATTACTTTTTTGTTGTCTAATATAATTTTCTAATTATTATTGATAGGAATACATTATATATAAAATGTGATGATATCATCGATTCTCGAAATAAAAATGAACGCGCTTTAGAATTAGCAAAACAAGTTGGATGTTCCCCTGCATTCAACCTTGTAATTTCTTTTTCAAATTTAGGGAGTTTATTGGCTAATGAAGTTATAGGACATAAAATATGTATTTATCAATTTTATTGATGAAAATAATTATGAAACTTTTGAACATTTAATAACATGAAATGTAATATTTTTAGTTGGATTACCTTCAACTGTTGATGATCCTGTCAAGAAAGTCCTTGATATGGTTGAAAATGCTTTATATAAGACCAGGAGATCACGGCGCACTCAGAATTCTGAAAATGAATTTCCTATTGTAGTTATTGATGCTTATATGATTAAGTATAAGGAAAATCATGATTTATGGGAACTTTTGATAAAATTTTCAACTGAACTTGTTAAAAACAAACTTTCTCACGTAGTATTCGTGAGTTCAAACATCGGTATTATCAATCATCTAGAAAATCAAGGTACATTAACCTAATATTCTATCTTCTATTAACTTATTATTAATATAAAAAATATTTTTTTTTTTTATAGCTCCTTCAATGCAAATAAATACACTGGATTTGCATGAACCGGATGAAGTTATTAATTTGGTGGACCAGTATGCACGTGACAAAAACATCGAAATTCCTGAAGGATTAAAAGAAGCTGTTAGTAGCATTGGTATGCATCTAACAGATTTGGGACTTTTTATTGGCAAAATACGGAATGGAACAAAACCGAATGGTATTTAATTTATGTTTCACTATTAAATTCTTTTTTTTTGTGAATTCTATTATTTTATACTGTAATTAAATTATATATTTTCTTTGTAGATGCATTGAATAACCTTATTAATGAAGCAAAAGCTGATGTTTATAGAATTGCATTTCGTGACGATTTTGAACATGTAACGAATAAGGAATGGAGTGATATTCAATTCTGGGAAATATTGAAAGCATTATCCAAAAAGGAATACGTATGTATATCAATACGTATAGATTTTTTTTAGATAAAATATTTCATAATATGTGGATTTTTACTTTTTTTCCGTTCCATTCTACGCGTATATCTTGTAATTTAATACAAGCTGATATCAATTTTATAATAATAGTTATTTTATGATATTGTCAAATCTTCACCGTTATTCGATGATGATGATACTCCCATCAAAGCCATGGAACGAGCTGGATTAATATCTATAACACAGTTACCAAAAGGTAAGAATTTATGCATTATAATTAGATTGAGTTTTAATAAATTAAATTTATTAAATAATTAAATTTGTTAATTTAGAATCTACAGTTTCTATAATAAAAGCCGGTAGACCACTTTACCAAAAAGTCTTTGCAGAAATAAGTTCTGATGAATTATTTGAAACAAAAATGAAATATAAAACGGCCCAATATTATTTAACACTTGAGAATAGTAAAATTAAAGAATATGAAGATGAACTTGAAAAATTGGTTAAAATAGATAGTAAATGGAATAACAAATGGTCTAGTAGATGGACATTAAGTTGGTTGTTTGGTAATGGTCATGAAATCATTAATCATCGGGTTAAATTCTTGTTATTACAATTAAAGAAAAGCCTTGCACGTGCAAATAAACATCAAAAACAAATTGATGAATTAAAACAAAATTATGAATTAATACTTAATAGAAAAGGCAGTTAAATGAAAGGTAATGAATGATATGAAACTTTTATTATTTATTTTTTTTATAATAGAAGAAACCTCTTATTTAACTTTTTTTTTGTAGTTAAAAATAAATTTTATAATAGAATTATTAATATCATGAAGTAATTTGAAACTTCATGTATAGTAATTAAATTTGATTAAAGAACGAAAGAAAAATATTTGCGATGATTTAAATTAAATATTTTAATTAGAACCAATTAGAACACTTTTTTAATAACAATATTATATTATCCGGACCAGAATGACCATCATATTAATTAAACTTTTTTTATACTTTCATAAGCTTTTATCAAATTAATTTAACTATTTAGTTTTCTAAAATCATGTGTTTCACAGATTTAGTGTATAATTTTTATACGCAATTATAATAAATTCAATTATATTAAGAATGATGTGCAAAATATTGGTACAGCAAGTACATGATGGTCCTATAGGGGCGTTTAATATCTAATGATTAATCTACCCAAATTTTACAAATGTAATTCAATTTTATGTGTGTTTTGAAGTAGATATTTATGACTAAATTGTTCAATGAAAGATATCATTTTTATTATATTGAAAGTTTAATAATTCAAGATCATGTATCTATTAATTTATTATAATATATACTTTTAAATATTTTACAGCAAAATAATTTATTAATTGAGTTTCTTTTTTTCTGCTGTTGACTTTCCAGCATCCTTATTGAAAATCCAAATGAAACAAAATAATAAGAACCCAATTCCCATAGAAGCCGCTCCAGTATAATATGGATATGCCGCTGATATAAATCTAGGATATTCATTATGTCTAAAATGTCTAATAGTTATCGTAGTAGTATCAACTATATATGTATATCCAGGTCTCTTATAATTTACTTTAAGTGTAAATACTCCATATACATCTGGCAGTTGAACTTGTGCTTTGTAACTACGAGCTTGATTTTCTTGATGTTCTCTTATTGTTGGAAGTGCTGTAAGATTTACTCGAATGTATGGATCAAGCATAATAAATTCTAATTGAACATCATTACCATTAAATGCTTGCCATTGATCATTAACATACTCAGAAATGTCTATGATATAAGTCTTGTGAAATATATAAATGAATTTTGTAAAGAAAAAAATTAGAAAATCGAATACCCATTACATTACAAAGATTTATATGTGTATAAATATAAATAACTTCTTACGAAATTATCTTTTATTCGATATATCTCCAATTGTTCATATTCTTCATCTTTATAGTGTAGTCGTGAAGTAACACGGAGAACTCCTTTTTCTTGAAAGGTCCATCTTGTCAAATCGTTGACAAATGCCTCATTGCCTGATTTGGAGTATCTTTAGTAATTATATCTTTTGTTAGAAAATTAAATCTATTCATTTATAAAAGAAAATTTTACAAAAAAATATATTTACGATTCAGATGATTTGAGTTTTTGTACCGGTGAGTCAAAAAATCTAAGAGAAAAATTTAAAAACTCATTTTTAATTTTAATTTCTTAACACATCAAAATTTAACGCAAGATTTAATAATCTCACCTATCACTGAAAAATTCCAAACTTCCTACCAAGGTAACCCTTGCATTATTTCTTGCTTGCAGTGCTGAAATAAGACCAATACTATTGCCAATTGCTAGCGGTTCTCGATCCACCACCTGATCATCTCTAGTCTCATATGAATAAGCAGTATCATTAGCCCACAGTATTCTAGTTAATAATGGTACTGATCCTACTTTATGCCCTATGCCTCTAAATAGTACAGGAGGTCCTTCAATAACTTCTTTACTCAAAATAGCCTCATTATTGACGATATTACTTGAAACTAAAAGTGTATGCTTTCCATCGTCAGAAATATTATAATTAAAGTGATCTATTACAGAAGTATCTCGTTCGTCAATTTCAATATCGAGTTCTCGAGCGAAGTTTCGGATATTTTCTGTTATTTCTGAAGATATTGCCAATAATAAGTTGCCTCCATTATCCACAAAATTTATGAGAGAGGTAGGATTTATGCTATCTGTTTTATCTTTAGAACCAATAATTAAAGTGTAAGCAAAAAAAAAAAAGATTGAAAACTAAAGTTAAAGGAAGAGTACCTTTGTTTTGTGCAAAATTGATAAAATGGTCGTAGACACGTTCCCCATAGGAAAATAATTCAATAGAAGGATTTGGATCTGTCGTCGTTTTATAAGTAATTATATAATCGCGTCCTAAATTCGGAAATAAAATGGAAATCTTATAAGCATAAAGTAAAAAAAAGAATTATCAAAAGCTGTAGTATTCACCTTCCAAAGATCCAAAAAACTTTGTGTATAAATTTTTGTCATCTTCGTTATCCAGTAAAACTAACACGTGAGGACCAGTTGTAGACTTCGATTCTACAAGGATTAAGGCCACAAACACGAGGAGAACAATGCTTAAAATTTGTCGCATTGTAAATTAGCGATCTGGTTATAAAGAAAAATTTTTTTATATAAATTAATTAATCCATGCTCGTTTGGACACTGTTTGGACGTGGATCAATTTTATTGGTACAACTTCCACACATTTTATAAAAATTGTAAATTCACGTGGATGTTTTAAGATTATCTAAATTCTTTGGTGAGTGAATGAATGAATGATGACGCGAAATGAGTGATAGATTTTTTTATAATTAGTGCTGGTCACACATAAGAAATGATTTTTGTTTCGGAACGATGTTTCGAGTCCTTCAGTTTCAAACGAGCAATTCCAAAACGATATTTTCTCGCAATGATAATAGCATTTATAAACCATTTTTACATTTGTCTCGTTCTTTTATATTCTCACCGCTAAAAAAGCAACGAGTTTTCACGCGTCATAAAGTTTCTACCTCTGAAACAGCAACAGAAACAGTTTCCGTATGTTTAATTTTTAATAAAAGATAAATTTTTCTGTGAATTATTTAATCATTTGTTATTGAACAGATCGAAAATGGCCGATTTTATTATGACAATGTGTATCCCCTTAAAATAGGATCTTTTGATATTCGGCATTTTCTAGTTAGATCAAATAGAACAAGACTAGAGGAAAAATTGAAAGCAGGAAAATGGATTCCTGCTGAGTGTGAAATGCCTTACAATTTTAATATTAAAGGCGTAGAACCAAGGTATTTTAATTTTAAAGAGTACATATTGAAAATTTATTTAATAAAAAAAAAATGCACAATAAATTTATATAAAAATAATGGGTTTACTGTATTAGAAAAAAAGAGGGTGGAATGTTTGTTAACTTTGTTTTTCGAGTTGATCCAGCTCAAAAAAAAAAGGCATTGGAAGAAATAACTCTAAAAGTACAAACTTTTTTAAAAGATAAGAGTATTGTACCATGGTTCAATGTTCGTCCGACCGAGGCGTATTTGGTTAAAGTACATAATTTAATTTAAGAGTTAAATACTTAAAAATGTATTAAATAATTACTAAAACAAAATTTTTTAATTAGGGAGAACCATTTATTGAAGATTTATTTAATAGATATCCTGCAAGGTTAGGATGTTTGTGAATGAAGTTTAAACTTTCTAATATTAAATTAATACAGTATTCATTTAAGTCATTCAATTATTACAGCCGTTTACGCGTTGAATTTCAAGGGCCAGATATTTCAATTGTATGCGTTATCTTTATATTTTTGATCAATTAATATTTTATAATTGAAACAACTGAATTATCTTGCCAGGAAACTCTTTATGAACATTTTCGACCTTACGGCTTAATTCGTGACATAAGCTTATTACCGGAATCTTCTAAAGATCTTCCACGATATGCAATGATACAATACTCGAAAATGCGATCAGCCACCAGTGCCAAAAATTGCATACATGGAATGTTCATGAATGGCACGAGATTGAACATTGTATATGACATGCCTCTTGTAAGAATTTATGGAATCAATTAATAAATTACATAATATATTTCATAATGCAAAGTATTTTTTCAACTAAATCAAATAGAAAACGAACATGGTTTACAATTGGATGGCATCTCATCCAAGAATTACAGTGAGTTATTGTTATTTCTAAAGACGTTAATTATTTATTTATATTATGTACTAATAACTAATTATACTGTTTATGATATAGGTTCCACTTATTGCTGCCACAGTCGCTGGTATAACTTATACTATGTGAGTTAATTATAACTTTGAAGTATCAATTTAAATATAGGATTTGGAGTTTATGGAGTATGTTAATTATAACTTTATATAGTTTTGATCCTATCCGCGTCTTCTTCATTACATCAAAAATTACACAACGGTTCAACATTCAGGAAAATCGCTTATATCAATGGCTTAGAAGGGAGACGATTGACCGATTGATGGCTTTTCGTGAAAAGTCAGATGATAATGATGAATCCTTTGAAGATCTTAGTACTTGGAAAGAAAGAGAACAGGAAGAATCCAAGTTACGAAATTGGCTCAAAGAACCACCAGGTACTTTAAGGTTAAACAATAATTGTTATGTGAATTCATTCCAACGATTGACTTTTTTCTTATTGAATAGAAACATTTATTGTTTTACTTGGTCCAAATGGTAGTGGTAAAAGTAGTCTTATCAATAAAATTATACAGGAAAAGAGGTAAAAATTTACTTTTTTTAACTAAAATTGGTTCATTCCATTTGCATAATGTCCTGATTTATTTAATTAATGTTTTTGTTGATAGAAATAAAGTATTTATTAAATGCGATGTTATCCTCAATTCTCGAGATGAAAATGAACTTGTATCTAAGTTAGCAAGACAAGTTGGATATTTCCCTGTTTTCACACTTATGGTTTCCTTATCAAATTTGGTTGATGGATTAGCCAGTGCAACTATTGGGCAGAAAACGGGTATTCATTAGTTTTTTGACGAAAACAAAACTTTTATTAAAAACTCAAATTTACGATTTTTTTTAGTTGGATTCTCCTCAACTACTGATACCGAAATTAAGAAAATCCTTGATGCTCTTACAATTGCTTTGCACGATATTGCACCTGAATCTTTAACAAAGAAGTCATGGTACGCTCACAAAAAATCACGCGATTATCTTGAATCTCCTATGGTTGACTCTTATGATTCAGCGGAAATTCCTATTGTAGTAATTGATGCTTATATGACTAAAGATAAGGAAAGTCATGAAC
Source organism: Rhizophagus sp. LPA8_4_AMF (assembly GCA_021464525.1). NCBI lineage: Eukaryota > Fungi > Glomeromycota > Glomeromycetes > Glomerales > Glomeraceae > Rhizophagus > Rhizophagus sp. LPA8_4_AMF. The sequence goes on along the minus strand of JADRCO010000260.1, from coordinate 27,024 downwards.
TTTGGGATCATTTGGCAAAATTAGCAGCTTTGCTTGTTGAAAATAGAGTTGCTCATGTAGTATTTGTAAGTTCAAACATTGGAATTATCAAGCATCTAAGTCGAGGTAATTGTACTTCATATAAATTTCTAATTTAAACTTAATATTAATGTGCATATGTATTTTATTTTGTAGCTCTTCCAAATAAGACATTTAATTATGCTGTTCTTTCGGATGCTCCTCATGAAAGAGCAATTGGTTTGGTGAAACGACATGTACATAACAAAAATCTTGAAGGATTAGAAGCAGCTGTTGGTGCGCTTGGTGGTCGTTTAACGGACTTAAAACTTTTTATCAACAAAATACGTAGTGGACAAAAACCAAATGGTATTCAATTATTTCTATTAAATATATTTATATAAATATTATACATATTTATATATTGTATTATTTTATAGACGCATTGCAAGATCTTGTTGCTAAAGCAATAATTGATGTTCGTAAACTTGCATTTGGTGATGATAGTGAGGATGCAAAAACTATTTCTTGGAATGGTGTACAGTTCTGGAAAATAATGAAGGGATTATCTAATGAAGAATCTGTATGATTTCAAATATTTTTTGCTTTATTGTCTTTTTAGTGTAAATACTGTTACTAATTAATCCAGAATTTGATTTTCATATAATAGTTATCTTATGATGCTGTCAAATTTTCACCAATATTTAACGGAGATGATACTCCGATCAGAGCTATGGAACAAGCTGAATTAATATCCATTACCCAGTTGCCAAATGGTAAGAATTATATTAAATATTGGTTGAAAAATTTTGAATTAAATTATTTGTCAATTTTAGGACGCCCATATACTATAAAACCTGGTAAACCACTTTATCAAGCAGCTTTCACAGAAATAATTTCTGATGGTTTGTTTGCAGCGACTATGGAACTTCAAACAGCTGAATATCTTTTATCACTAGAGAATAACAAAATTAAAAAGTTTGAAGACGAACTTGAAAAATTGGGATCATTATTTGTTAAAACAGATGGTAAATGGCTATTTGGTAGTGGACATGTACCTGAACCTGTAGAACATCGAGTAAAATTCTTATTATCATTATTGAAGAAAAGACATATACTTGCGGAAGAATATCAAAAACAAATTGAAGAACTTAAAAAGGTGGTTGCAAAAGGAGGTTAATAAATGAAATTATATAAATATAATTTAATTTATAAAATTATATCAAAAAGTTTCTTATTTTCATTAAGCGAGCCCAAAAATGATAAACATCGTTATCAAAAAAGTTTTTATATTTTGATTTGAAAATATTACATTATAATCTAATGAGCATGAACATTTTCTTCTTCAGTAAATATTTGTTTTTCGAGAGATTTAGCTGCAAGAATTTTTTCAGGTGGCGGAATTACTTCAGCTTCATAAGCTGTCAATTCTGAAGAAACGTCTGCATCTATTTTTGGTGGCTTTAGCAATATAATAAATTAGGAATATAATCATTTTATTTTGATTTATAGATGAAAAGAATTGTTACCTCAGCGGCGGATAAACTTAATTTTTTCACTTGACCAACTTCCGAACCAGCTGCCTTTTTGAATAAATGATAGTGTTAACGTACTATCAAATGGATGTGATAATTGAACAGAATGAAATTAATGTTTATAAAATTACCACTGAAGAAGGTTGATAAGTCTTTAGTGCTTTAATGTATAAATCCTGAATGATATCTAATTGAAATAAATTAATTAAATTCCAATAACAAAATATATGTTTTAGATTTAATAGTTAGTCACCTTTTACAGGTCCAGAAGCAGTAAAATTACGTACAATTGGTGTAGGCCGTGACAAACCAAAAGTTCGTCTTAAATACCTCGAAGCTAACAACCTCATTTTTTTTAAAAAAAAAACTAATTTACTTTTTTTTGGAATAAGAAAAGGTGCTTGTATAATATCCACCAATCATTAACCTGCATCTTGATACGGTACGGTCATAAATTGTTTTGAGCACATTTTATGAAAACTAAACCCAAAAAAGTCTATTTCAAATTTATGTATACAGTAAATAAGCTGTAAATAGCCAAATCATGTAAATTTGAGGATTATGCTAATGTCACATGACGATAAAATTCAATGAATGTGTATATTACATTCTCTAAAGTACCAATAGTTTTTGTTTTGTTAATACTTTTTTTTATACGATGTCAGAGTCTGAAAACGAACAGAAACTTGCAAGTGAACTTAAAAGCAGAATTCTTGAAACGCAAGAAAGGAACAAGTATTAATTCTCAAAGTAAAAATGATGTTTTATTACATGTGGTATATATTTAATTTATTTTAATTTAAAATAGATTAAAAAGATTACTGACAAAAAGACTTAGAGATTGTGGATGGAAAGATAAAATTAAAAAACGTTGTGTAGGTTTGTATTAAAATAATTTTTTTTTTTAAAAAAAAAAAAAATATTTATTCTTTTATTTTAGATAAGATAAGAACTGAAGGAGTTGAAAGTATCAAATTAGATCAACTTGAAGAATATGTATTAAAACATGGCCGAGGTAAATTTTTTTTTATATATAATATTTATTTGCTTAATATGGTCGATCAGCTCTTAATTTTTTTGATTTTTTTTATCGGATAAATTAATTCATAGAGGCCGTTCCAGATGACGTAAAAGTAGAAATGTTACAACAAATCTCAAGTTATCTGGACAAACATGTGTCTCAACTTGAGAAAAACATAAAATAATCATTCAGTTTCACGTGATTTCTATTTATTAAAGTTTGGTGTAATAAACTGAGAATTGTCCAGGGATAATTACAACTAGACTTTACCTTACTTTGCTTAAAATATGACCTGCAAGTATCCATTCAATAGGATTTCTTCAAATGAATAATAATTTTGTACTAAAGTTCAAGACAATAAGAACCTATTAAATAAAAGTATGAAATTATTATTCTTGAAACGATTGACACTTACATAAAAAGTTTATTTGAGGCAACTAGTTTTAATTGTGTGCAAAACTCGCGTATAATTCAAAAATCGGTAAAACTTAACGAAGTTATTAAGCAACTCCTTTCGGGAGAATTTCATTAATGTCATTATAAATGAAGTAATTACTTCTTTGTGGAACATAAGATGTCGATCGCGTCACAAGCGGCCGAGGATTACTATACATTATTGCTTCCATGACAGCGTTAACTTCTTCTTCAGAATCAACAACTTCTTCCTCCTTCTCAGGGACAACTACTTTTCCATCTTTCTTCGTATTGTCTTGCTTATTATTTGGCACACCATTATCTTCAATATACAAAATAAATTAATATAATATTTAAATGTAAAATGTATAGATAACGTAAACTTACTCTGAGGGCGTCCTATAGACTTTTTCTGATACTGAGCAAGTAGGATATCATATGATTGTGATCTACCTATTACACCTCGTTTCAAGGCCATTGAATGACTCTTACAAGTTAATGAACGCGTGCAAGGTGTATTATTAGGTTGCACAATTACTCCACATTGCTTATCCAGATCAATAGGTCCTAAATTAAATTAAGAATATAAAATTAACATCCGATCAAAAGTTTAGCAAAATTATTTGTTAAATTGAAATAATTTGTAACCTTTATGACGTCCCGTGGGTTTCTTCTTTTCTTTTTCCTTTTTAGTCTTTTGTTTTTTATCAGGAGATGCTTTTGCCATCGGAGAATTAGGTCTTTTTGTATCAGTTATTTCAGCTACATTAAAATTTACAATATACATTAATAAATAGAGGCTAACAGACTAATGCGAGAATATATACAAACCTTCAACTGATTTCTTCCGTTTCTTATTTGAATTATGCGTTTCTGTAGTGGAATTTTTGGTATTTTTATTGACTGTTAAGTCAGCAATTGACACTTCCGTAGGTATATCCACGTTTTGAGCTTCGAGCGCTTCTGCTTTTATTTTTTCGCAATTAGCTATAATGGATAAGTAACAATTTAACATATATCATTATTATCAGCATAAATACGGTTGAAAAAATAAATAAAAGTACAAAATACCAGAATGATCAATAAACCCGCGCGGTAAAACTTTTTTTGAACATTCGTTACAGTTTACGATACCTGATTCATCCTTCAAAGGTTTACATCCATATGTTTTCATATGTTTAGAAGCTGTTAAGGAAATTTATTACTGCGCCACGATTATCTCGGCCTTTTTTTTTGTATTCATAGTGAACTAGTAAAAACAAAGGATATCATAATAATTAAATCTGGATGCAGTTGAAGGAGGAACGCTAACTTCTCCATTTGAAGCTAATACTGCATCCTCTTCATTGTCATCTAGTAAAATAAAAACGAAAAGGTAATTATTAGTATAATTAATAGTATTAACAATAAATTACATAGGAAAGGATAATTTTTTCATACAATCTTCGCTCAAGGTAGCATCTTTCAACTCTTTCCAAGAAGAAGGATCTGTAACTGGTTCTTCTAAAGACGGAACATCTGAAGAAACACGAAATGTCGGAAGTTCCCAATTGTCTTCTTCTTTAAAGACTGATAATGAGTCGGTAGAAATTAAAGACTTCCAGCCTTGGCCCATGATTTTTACAAAAAAAAAAAAATAAAATAAAAATATAAAATAAAATAAAAAAAATAAAAAAATAAAAACGAAAATAAAAAATTTGAGAAGGCAGTAGTTATGAATTAAATGATGATCATATGATCAAATTACCAGCCATTACCGTATTATAAATTTATTAGTTCCGCCGATTTCAAACCGGAAAATACTTGAACATACTCGCAACTTAAGGACACCAATTTGTCCTCATGAAAAGTCAAGCATAAAAGACAATGCAGTTTCGTGTATATACAGTTTGCATAGCTAGAGCATACTATACGCTCAATTCTTGACTGTCGTTTATTAACATATTCCCTTAATAAGTTTGCTAAAAAAAACAGATATTTCCCTCTTTAATAATCTTTTCAGCGAAAGATTTTTGAGTTTACAGAATTTCAAGCTTAATTTCAGATATTATAACAAAAGAATTATAATAATGTCGACTGACCAGTTTTCTCAAGCAGTGAGTGGAGGTAACACTCCACGATTCAATTCATCCTCAACAGTTTCCACGCCGTTGTTCGAACTTAGTATTCCTGGCCGCCTTACGTTAGAAAAAGTTTATCTAAATGGTCTTCATGCACTAAGACGGTTTGAAATTCGCAACATATCACAATCTACAATATTAGTGAAATTGCGTTCTAATCTTGGTTCACAAATCGCGTTTCAACTTAAAAATGAAAATCTTCCCGACATAGATTCTCAAAAAGCAGATTTACTAACTTCGTCTGAGCTTAATTCGGAAGAAGAACAGAATACATTATTTAATGTTTCATTAGATAACTCGTTAATTAATATTGCAACGAATACTGTTGCAGCAGCTGCAGTTAGTGCTTTTAGTGACAATGTGAATGGCCATGAATTCAATCAACTTTTCAATACCGTGAATCATATAGACGAAGTAATCATTCCTCAGGGAAGTTCGCGAAAGGTAATTTTGGTCTTTCTGCCAGATGCTCATCATAAAAGCCGTAGATCTGAGGAAGATCAAAATATTCCTTCTTCAACAAATGATATTATCGGGATATCTGGTACAGGAATTTCCGACGAGAACGATGAAACAAGGATAAATAATAATGTTTTCACACAGTCGTCTGATGAAGATGAAACTCATGATTTCTTTGAAGTCAATGGACTATTGTTTTTTTTTGCCTATATTATCGATAAGCAAGAGGATGTTGAAGGCATGGAAATATCAAATATCGGATTTTCTAATACAATCTCTTACAGTACTAACTCTTTGGCCTTAACAAATGAAACTGATCAAGGTTCGATCAGTCTGATGTTTATACTTTGCTATCAATTTTATTATTAAGTAAAGATAAAGCTAATTTTATTTTATTTTATTTATATTATATCTCTGAATTGTATTTCTTTAAGTCATATCTCCTCGTGATATCGAATCGATAAGTAACTCTTCCAAAGCAGATTATCAGATTACTGTTAAGTTTCGTTCTAAAGTTTGTCGTTCAGTATTATGGACCGATGTTGGAGAAACTGGAATTAATTTTGATGATTGTGTAAACGGTGGTACTTATTTCAAGGATTTTACTATATGGAATCGTTCCGAAATTGAGCTATATTGGTTTTTAAATACGGTAGATCTATCGAATTCTGAACGTGAAGATTGGTTAAAATTTACAGACTATGATACTGGTGAATTACTAGATGATAAGCCAATACCAAGCTATTCTCATAGAAGAATTAGAGTCACATTTAAACCTAGAGAAATAGGAGAATTCAATTATGACTTACAGATTGAGAATGCAAATGATTCTTCCAATATTTTGCAAAGCAGAATACATGCAGTTGTGAGATCAGTTTTAAGAGAGGAGTCATTAGTTGTTAGTAGTGGTAACATTTTGGACTTTGGTGATTGCTGTGCAGGAGTATGGAGTAAACAACAGTTGATTTTAAAGAATGTTAGCGAGGTACCATTAGAAATTCATTTTTCTGCAGAAAATGCGGAGGTTTTGTTCTACTTGAAAACAGACAATTTGATAGAACATAGTAAAATAGATCTAAAAGATAACGATGATCAGACAGAAGACATGACTTCCTTGAAGGATGCTGCGAATATTACGGGTATTACAACAACTACTAGTAATACTCCTATTAATACGAGCTCTATGGGCAGTGAAGTTAGTTCGCGACCATCATCTCCTCATGAAACCGATGGATTAGCATCCTCTGTAGACGGACTATCTTATACAAATGAATCAGAAACATCAAAAATGTCAAGTGGACATCACTTCAATAATATTACAGATTCAGACATAGATAGTGTCATGATTAAAGATACCATAGAGAAAGGAAATTTTGAACAGGAAACTTCAGATAATATAGCTCAAATTGAAGAGGTGATTTTTGGACCTGGAAGAGAAAAAACGGTTCAAGTTTCTTATCGTCCAGAAAAAGATTCATCCGCTAATAATTTTAAAGCTGGACGGTTAACGCGAAGAACCTTTCGTATTATTTTACAATATGTGCCTATCAATTCAAGTTCGGCAAATATAAGGTTAGATGGATATGAACGCAAAATTATTCAATGTAAAGCTAGGAGCTGTACTTCCTTTATCGAAGTGAATCCCAAAGAAGTGAATTTTGGAGATACAGATGTTGGTACTCCTAAATCTGTTCCTGTTAAAATCATTAACTTATCTGAATTAGCAGCTCGTGTAGAATTGCAGTTTGTTTCAAAAGTGCTAAATTGCACTCGGGATGAAATTGTTATTCCGCCGAAACTATCAACTGAAGTCAAACTTGATATGTACCCAAGAAAGGTTAACGTTGATTATCGAAAGCAAATTACCGTTATCAATTTGCAAAATCGCGATAACGATCAAATCTTAGAAGTTAGAAGTACAAATATAGACAAGAAACGGGTTACTTTTCATTCCCTGTTTTATCGAATTTTGACTTCCACTGGTGGTAATTTTATTGATTTTGGGCCTACTGTGATAAATTCTCCAAGCGTTCGAACATTCACAATTCATAATATTAGTGCAAAGAATTTGGTTCTTGAAATAACTTCTTTATTACCCGAAATAGTCATTTATCAAAAGCTCATAAAACGCGGTGATTCGACCAATTCCAGAGACCTTCGCTTGATTACACAAAATGATGCAATTTATAACATTGCTGATAATGGAGAAATTGAACAGAATAATTCTTCTAAACTTGAAAGGCGTGAAAAACTTTTGGAGTCTATTGGAAATAAAAGAATATTAAAAAAACAACCTTCTAACATTGACATCACTAAAGCGAATTTAAATGCTAGTGGAAAAACTCAAACAAGTTTATCACATAGCTCACTTGATTGCGCATTATCAGATTCTTCTTTATCAGGCGCAGCTTATCTTGATTTAGCAAGTTCTTCAATCTTGCGATCCCCTAGGAGACGACCGTTAAAGGTTTCATCGAATAAAACATCTGGGCTTGGCAAGAGTCCTACAATTGAAAAGTTAAAGAATATCCCAATTAATTTGAGCGATAATAAGATGAATGATATGTCTCAAGAAAAATTGCAAAAAAGAGATTTTGAAAATCAAAAGGACGCTTCGATAAATAATTCCTCAGGAAATAGTCGGACAGTTAATATAAATGAAGAAGAAACATTATCAAATATGCCGATAGAATCACTAATTGTTATACTAGAAAAAAATAATGGTACTTCCCCACCATTATTTCCAAATACTTCTATAGAAGCAGCTTATGTTCATAAACGAATGACTCTTTTACGTGAATTACAGAATCGTATAAGAGATAATCAGATTGTTCCTATTAAAATGATAGAAATTCCACCTAACGGAGAAAGTCAGATAATAGTTGTCTTTACTCCAAAGAGACAATTAAGACCAACAATTCAAGGATCACCCAAAAAATATGATGCTAAGATCTTCATTCGTCTTATCGATTTTGATAGAGAAATTCAACAGCCACAATTTGATGTTTTGTTACGAGGTGATCAAAGTCAAATTCCTGTCAGAGAACTTATGGTTAATACGACTATGTGTAGTTCAATTATGTACTTAGGTCAGAAGAATATTAATTTTGGAAATATGGATAAAAACGAGCGAAGAAGTAAAAAAATCCTCATACAAAATCGAAGTGAAGTTCCCTTATTATATAACATCCGAAAATCGGGATCATTTTCTTCAGATTGCATCGTGTTTGATACCGGGCGTATGGGAGTTGTTCGTGGGTATGGTAAAAAAGTAGTAGAATTCACATTTAACCCAAGCCTTCCCGGACAATTTCATGAAAAGTTAGTAATCGAAAATATCCAAGATCGAGATAATGATCAGGTGCTTTCGGTTAAGGCTAATATAAGGAAATCACCCAATTTTTTTATCAATTCATTGAATATGAATTTTGGAGCTTGTTTCATTAATGAAAATGCATTGCAAGATCAGCACTTCACAATTACCAATATAAACAAACTATCTCGTATTACGTTAGAGGTTCGTGTTGATCCACAAGATCTTAAATTTGAATGGTGCAGCGGTGAACTAAATTTTGTACTTCAGGAAGACAATGATGGATCTTTAGTAAACAGTGGACTTCTTAGCGAAGAGGCGGAAGAAGAAATTGAAAACCTTGAACAGAAAGTAAAAATTGCAAGACGTAAAGGACAAGAAGAAAAGGTGAAAAAAATAGAGAAAAAGTTGGCAAGATTACGACGAGGTGAAACAATAAAGGAAGATACTTCGTTGGAAAATAATAACGAGGATGAAAGGTCAGATATTCTTAGTGATGGGCAACAAACTCCAGTTCCTAAATACAAAAAAACACAAACATCAATCATATTTACTATGGAACCTCGTACATCAAAAACAATTTATATTCATTTTAAAGCTAACGCGATAAATACTGATTCGTTCCAACTGGAGGAAGAAAAGATACTTCAAAGACCCTCTCAGGAAACGATTACTAGTCAAATTTTTGTTCATGAACATAGAAACACGGATGCAATGAAAACTGTTGTTTTTAAAGCTACAGTTTATTATGATCATTCTAGTTATACAAAAGCATTTTCAGATGAGACATCTAATAATATTGAAAATAAGTCAGAATCAAGTTTAACAAGTTTTGCACCAATTAAAGAACTCTCTCCACATGTAGATTCAGTCGAACACGTGAAGACTTTATGTGAAGCTGACCATTTGGTTTTGGAACCAACGATATTAGATATAGGGAGACTCGAAGTCAATCAGAGTCATAACTACTACTTTAAATTGTTAAATCGAAGCATTCGCCCGTTAAATTATGAAATTGTTGTTTCAGAAGAGGAAGTAGTATTTTTCCGGATTAGCCAAAAATATGGAACATTATCACCTCAAGAAACTCGTCGCATAGATTTTTCAGTTGTTGCCACAGTAGTTGGAAAACAATCTCACAAATTATTAGTAAGAAATAGTTCAACAAAAGTGGAATGCATTTTCACTCTTCATGGATATGTACATTATTCCCAGTATTTGCGATTTCCATCGCTTGGTGATGATGGGCAATCTGAATTAAATTTAGGTTATTGCTACGTTGATCCCGGACGAAAATTTTCGCAAGTAGCACCTCTAACTGTGGAAAATATTTCCGATGATGATGTTTATATTACTGCCCAAAGTAATTTATCATTACAAGTATCCGTTTTTCTTGACGAAAATGGAATACGTGGACAAGTATCCAAAACCTTATTAAAAAAGAAATCGAAGACCACTGTCTGGGTTGCTTTACATCCAAATTTATTAAGTGTTGTTCCTACATCAAGAAGAAATGCTAACACAGGAACAACAGCTGGAAGTTCAGTAAGTGGAACAAACAATACAGACCGAAATGCGATTGCCAATGGTGAATGTCGCGAGTTAATCGGTGGTATTAAATTTTCCGTACAAGTAAAAGAAAGCACGTATTCATCATTTGCACAAAAAACCAATGAGACGGAATTAATAGAAGCCATTACCCAAACTGTCAAGTTCACATCTTTAATAGGCCGATCTATATTATCGGTATCAGATAAGCTAATATCACTTGGATCCACTGCGTCTATTGATGAGACATTCCACGGTTCTTTTACCATTCGTAATATGTCTAGTCGTTTGCCATTAGATTACGAAGTCGAGTGTCCTAGCGGAAATATTATATTGGACCGTACGTATGGAACCTTGGACGGGTGGGAATGTAAATTCAGTCAACGTGAAACACTCAGTCAGAAAGTTGTTCCTGAAGGTACTGATATTTTCCCACGTGAGAATGAGTCAGATGATAAATCAATTGCCTTAATTAACTTTAAATTCATCACATCAAAATATGGACTCTTTAGAGATAAAATTATTGTTATCAACAAAAATAATACGAGTCAGGTTGTTGAAGTAGAAGTTCGTCTATTTGTTGATAATAATACTCTTGAATTTTCAGCTACATCAACAATTATTGAAAATATAAATGATCCCAATAAATTGCCTTTACTTTCATGGGAAAATATCTCCACAACAGTCATTAAACCAGATTCAAAAGCGCAAAACTATACTTTAGAAAGCAGTGTAAACATATTGGATCTCAAAGCTGTTATTCAAAAAGGGTATCAAGCAACAGCGGTTCCGTTATATGAAGTTTGTATCGAGATATGTAATAAATCGTCAACTAAAATTAGCGTTAGACCATTAAGTGACTTGGATATTAAGGTTAGATGGGGACCCTTTACAGGTACAAACATTATTGAAAGCTATGATAAAGAATCAAATGTAATAGATCTATTTCATGAATGTGGACCTATAATTGAATTGAATTCTGGTTCCAAAGCACATCTTTATGTAAGTTGTCCTCAACCTAATTCTTTAACTACTGAAGAACTAAAGTTAATTGAAGATGGTAAAAAGGTGAACGTCCAAGGTGTGCTGCTCCTATATGACATCGTACAAGAGCTTACATTAAAATTAGTAAATTTAAATGCTAATTTCTGTGTCCCAAAGGGCGAATTAAGCACGACAATGATAAACCTTGGAAAGATAAGACATTCTAATTCTTCGATATTTCAATTCACTTTACGTAATTTATCTGAAATCCCTTTACATTATGAATTACAAAGTCCCGATTGTATTGAAATATTAGGGATAAATGATGATGGTTCAAAGGCGCAGAATAAAGGAGTTATTGCTTTGAAACGTACAGTAGAACCACTCGTTGATCAGATAATAACAGCAGTTCTGAAGCCTCGTAGGATTGAAAATTTTTCTGCTGGGGAACGAATATTTTCCGTCAATGTTCTAAACATGTATAATCCTTACAATAAAATGACCTTGGATATACAAGCTACGCTCACTTTATTTGAGCTTAAATTTGATCGCTTAATTCAGGGTGAACTTGTATTGCCTACTCTTTATCATCCTATTCCTCGATCCGATTTTCCTTACGATGCGTGGTTCACAATTCATAATATAAGTGAAAGGGATATTCGTTTCGAAATTGGAGTGGAACTTTCACCTTATATTTCTAATTTCATCAAAATTGACGTACTCTCGAGGTTTTCGAATTCACCATTAGTTGGAAGTGTTTCTATTAGTGCTCACGGTTCAATTGAAGTTAGAGTTTGTGCTTATCCAATTGAAACTAGCCGTTTACCTCAAGAATCTTCATATATAAACTCTGATGGTTTTACCTTTGGAAAACTTTGTGTGGCCACAAAACAACATAATGAAGATGATACAGTGGCTGAGATTATACCGATACGCGGTTTTATTAAAGAATCTCCCACCTTTTCTGTTTCAACTAAGAAGATACGTTTTAAGACAGAATTATATTCTTCCGATAGTGAAATTACTAACGATGATATTAGTAAATATCCGCTTATTCAAAGAAATAAAATATATGCTCCGAACAAAACTGAAGAGACAAAAACACCTGATGATTCTGAAGATATCTTGCCACAGAGAGAATGTGTAATAATAACAAATTTATCAAAAAAAATTTCACTATCTTTTAAAGTAATAATCGAGGGACCAATGGAACTTTCAGCTAAAGAGGTTATCGATGTTTCCCCATTAGAAGGAACTATTGAACCTGGAAAACCGTTCAGTTTAAAAATTGAACTTGTAGATTCTACGATAGCAGTTTCGGAGGACATTAAGATTCGTATTAGAGATATTAATTCTTTATCTAACGATCACGACAAGATTGTTCTTGTCGGTATTGAATCTGTTACTCGCGAATCCCGTAAAAAATCCAGAATTGAAGAAATTCCTGATTCAGTGTCTGAAGAAGCTGCGGAACCTCGTTTTCACTTATTTAAATCTACTCAAATGGGACACTTGACAGGTTCACAAGAAAAACCTTATTCTTATCAAGATATTTCCCCCGATTTTCCTTTCATAACTTTACGTGGATGCAAAAGAATTGGAGAAGCTACAGATGTTGGTGGTCGTTATGAGCTTGATTTAGGACAACAAGATATTGGATTGACTTCTATAGTAAAGAAACTGACTCTTGAAAATACCACATCAAACCGAATCTCATATGAAATTAAAACTGTTTCAGCTATTGATAAGAGCTGGCTAAATGTAAGTCGAACTGAAGGTACTTTAGAAGCATTAGCTGATGAACATCATCGTCAATATACTGATGTTCATGCGATAACTTTAAGTTTTTCAACGAGTACTCGTAATGTTTATTCGACATATCTAATTATTAAAAATTTGGATAATCCTTCGGACATCAAGACTGTCAGAGTTATGATGGAGGCATGTATTAAATAAAGTTTTTTTTTAGATAGAATTATAGATTTTATCGATAATTAACTTTAACGCTCTTTAGGTTGTTGCTAGACAAAATTTAAAAAGAGGCACAAATATTTCATTAACTAACAATCATGTTTTTGATATTTACGTAAATGGTGTGGACGTTAATCAAAAATGTGTAGAAATGTCTAATTTATTTTATGGTTCTGAATATACTGCCCGTAACATGGTTATATATAATAGGGAAACTGTACCCTTAGAATTTACGGTATGCAAATATTTTGGTATCTTTGAAGGTTTTGTCATTTTATTGAAGTACTCAAAAAATTATTGTTCTTTCAGTTTCAAACAAATATTGATCATGATGATCCAACAGAAATATTATTTTCTACTTCAAGGATGTCGGCTAAATTATTTAAAACACTTACCATTGAACCAGAAAGCAATGTTCGAGTTTATATACGATCAAGACCTCTACCTTCCCGAGAAATACAAAAGCTCCTTGATAGTGGTAATCAAAGAGATCCGGATTTAGTAGAAACGAAAATTATTGAAATTTATGTGAACTGTAGACTTGTAAAAGATTATCAGCAGACTGTAGTACTTAAAGCAGAATGCAGAATGCCATCTTTACAGGTTAATTATAATGAAATGGAAGCTTTAATGGGTATGTTATTCGTATTTGATATTTAATATTTTGATTTATAATTTACATGTTTTTTATCGAATTCTATCAGGCAAAATATGTCGTAATAAGGATGATGATGAATGGAATTTTCAGTTTAATCCAGAATTTCGCGAAATAAGGATCAATAATTTACTTGATAAACCTTTGGAATATGAAATTGTTAATGACACAATGTATTTCAATTTGGAATTTTCCAGTGATGTCAAAGAAATAGCTCCCAAAGCGTTTCATAATATTTTAGTACGACCTAATTTAAAATCTTTGACTAAGCACGCTGAAAACGTTCGAAGGGTAAGTTTCATTTTAATCGTATACTAAGGAAGATTCAATATTTATCCTGCATAATTATTCTATAATTTTATTTATAGGAAAAATATATACAAGAAATTGTAACAGTATATAATAGGAACCGTCCTTCCGAAAATTATTGGATTTCTTTAAGAATGAGTTTTGGTTATATCTCAAAATTTCAGGTACAGTTACGTGATTTTGAAGCAATATTTTGATTTTCAAAAACTAATTTAAGTTTGTTTTTAGTTTGCGTCTGGTTATAAATCATCATATACCTACAGCGTACTCGAAAATCATACTGTTCGCTTCCTGAGTAATTTTAACAGTAATGCACAACTCTTTGATTTAGTTGAGGATAATGAAGTAAAATTATATATTTGCATTTATTGAAGTCGCTTTTTTATTGGCAAGCTTTAATATTAATTTTTCTATAAATTAGGACAAGAAGAAAATAACTGATCTTGAGATTCAATATTTATACATTGTCGATCAACTAGTATATTATGCAACGATCAAAAGTGGTGATAATTGGTTTCAATTAGCTAGTTTACTATTTGGGTAAATAATTCTTAATATCATTTTCATCATCCTCATGATATTTATAAACCTAACATTATATATTCTTTTTTGATCACTCTAAGAACTGTTTTAGAGAACAAAATATTTCAAAAATATCGACCATCTTATCTTAAACATTCTGATCTGATGAAGAACGAAGAAAGAGTGTGGCCACCTATATTAGCAAAATGGGTATGTATAAAAGGCATTCTAAAATAAATAAGATAAATCTGAATATTAAACTTTTTCTTTAATATAAATAGGTTTCTCCTTTGAATTATTTTATTTCATTTTTCCCTTATAGAAACCCTATACTCGAAACTCTAAGAGAACTTCATAGAAATTTAATCATTTCTAATCTCAATAATTAGATTTTAAACCCAATTTTTGTAATTAAAGTATAAAACGGTTAAAATTATATTTTAATAATGTCATGTGATGACGTACAGATGACGCTGTTAACAAGTGTGATCGAAAATTCGAATTTAATTTCTTTAATGATATAATGTAATTATAACCAAAAAATTTAGGAAAAATATAATAAAATGGTTAAAAGAAACCAACCCAAGGTTTATGATCCTTACGTATACCATAAACCGCATGGTATTAGGTGGAAAGGATCGGTTTTGCCTAGAGTACTTCCATCCACTTTGGTGGTTACAATAGTGGCAGTTATTGTAACAGTACTTTATGAAAAAACCGATGTCAAATTAAGTATAGATTCAACATTTATTCCGATACTTGGGTTCGTTGTAGGTCTTTTGCTTACTTATAGAACAAATACTGCATATGACAGGTAATGCAACTTATTTATTCGTGTGAAAAATCAATCGTTTACAATTGAAAAAACTCATTTGTTCATTTGTTCTTTTTTAGATATTGGGAAGGAAGAAGACTTTGGTCAGCTTTGGTTGTAGCTATAAGAAATCTTACAAGAACTATTTGGATAAATGTTAAAGAAGACGAAGGTACAACAGATATCGTAGAAAAGAAAACAGCAATAAATTTATTATTAGGATTTGCTGTAGCCACAAAGCATTATCTTCGAGAAGAAGAAGGAAGTAATTATGCCGATTTAAAATATCTTATATCAAATATAAAGAGTAGTTTACCAGGATTTGCACCTATTGAAGATCAAGACTTATCAGAGGATATAATTAGAGAAAATTCAAAAGGAATACAATCAAGCTTAAAGATGTTTAAGCCAAAAGTTAAACCACATCAAAGGCGGAAAGGTACCCCGATACCTGTGAATCATAATTTACCTTTAGAAATAACACTTTATCTTTCTTCATATATTGATACTCTAGCACAACATAAAAAAGCTAATGTTCCAACTATAAATTCTATGTATACTGCATTAAATCTTATGGTAGATTGTTTGACTCAATTTGAAAGAATTTTAAGAAGCCCTATTCCATTGGCTTATTCTATTCATTTGAAACAAACTGTTTGGATTTATTGTCTTAGTCTGCCTTTTCAATTAGTTAAAAACCTTCAATATATTACTATCCCTGTTGTTTTTCTAGCGTCAATGATTTTGATGGGCATCGAGCTGTAAGTTAAACCCTTTATCTTCAATTTTTCATCATATTAATAATTTATTTAATTTTTTTTTTTTTTTAAAAAAAAAAAAAAAAAGAATCGGTAGTGAGATTGAGAATCCCTTCGGCTATGACGAAAATGATTTGGAATTAGACTCTTTCTGTTTGTAAGTATAAAAAGTTTAAGAAATGATAATTTTCCTTTAACTAAATTTCTTATTTGTAGTTTGATTAAACGTGAATTGGATATAATCACTTCCAATCCACGTCCAACCGTGGAAACTTGGGTATATAATCAAAAAAATCATCCATTTGGAGATGATGTTACGGGAACTGAAGCTCGCAAACTTTCAATAGACGATGTTCGCTCTAAACTTTCCAGTTCATCTAATAATGATGGCAATAGATCATCTTTGGATATTTCTGTTCAACAATAAATCTTATTCAGAAGTAGAACTATAATAATTAATTTGTGTATTATTATTTAGTAAAATTTATATAAGCATTATTAAAAAAAAATTAAATTTCGCCAAGATTAAAATGATTGAATATTACATATTTATAAACAATTTATCAATTTATTTAAAAATGTAAAACACAATTCTTGCCATTAATTTAATTTTAATGAAACGACTATACTATTTTTCAGCATCTTTTTTGAGAGTACCAAGGTAAGCGTGTTTTTCTTCTGGAGTTTGGAAACGTCCATGTCCAAATTTGGAACTCGTATCGATAAACTTGAAAGAGAACCATCGTTAATAGAATTAATATGCAAAAAAAGCAATAATAGGATTAGTACCTTAAGTGAAACTTTCTCCAAAGCGGAACGTTTTGTATGGGTGATTAATGATTTTCTTAAAGTAAGAACACGTTTCTTAACTCCAACACATGAGCCCTTAATCATAACGCTGCACAGGAAAAGAAAAAAAGAAATTAACGAATTGTAACAACCTTTTTATCTATTTAAGAAATAAATTTTACTTACAAGTCTTCATTAACAATACCGTAATGCGGAAAACCACCCAATGGTGTGATTTTTTTCTTAGTATTGTCGTATTCAGTTGATGCATTATTGTCTTCACTCTGTTTACCAATACGATAAATTTTTTTGTTGACTTCTGTTCGGTGATGATATCCATTTTGACCAGCACGTGGAACAGAATACATCACCCTTAATGTATTAATAATTTTTAGAATGTGCGGTTTGTAAAAAAAAATATAAAAAGGGATGCTAATAATGTTATTTACCTTGAGGGATGCCATGCACCTAAAGAAATTGACTTGGAAAATTAGCGATCACGAGATAATTTTTCCTTGAGAAGAATAATGTAAAATACTTACCAATACAAGCAACTTTACGTAAACCTTTATGGGTTTTACGCGGAAGTTTCTTCGTTCCCCAACGATGAGTTACCCCTTCAAAACCTTTACCCTTGGTGACACCAATAATATCAATAACTTCATCTTGTTCAAATACTGAAGAAATTTCCACATCTTTTTCAAAATGACCTTTAGCCCAGTCAACTTTATCTTTAATAGTGCCGCCATTTAATTGAATTTCCATCAGATGAGCTTTCTTTTGTCGAATTTTAATTTTACGAATTTGTGTATGAACTAATACTCTTACAACTTGACAATACTTTTTAATTCTTTCCAATTCTGTATCGATGTCTTTATTTTGTTCAGAATACTTTTTAGCATATTTTGTAAATGCTTTCTTTTTTGATTTATACCAATTCTTATAAAATCTTCTTTTAACTTCATCACTTAAATGTTCTGCCCATACTGTGGTCAATGTACGTAATCCTCTTGGTGTTTCAACGTATCCGACTACACCTACAATCTTCAAAGGTGGTGTTTCGATGATGGTGACAGCTTCAACTATCTCCTTCTTATGCATCTCTATTTTTAAATTAAAATAATTTAAACGCTTGTTTTAGATTACATCAGTCAAAGATTAAAAATATCATTCAATTACTTACTTGAGTTAGGACGATCCAAATCACGAACAATATGGGTCATACCCGCCTTATAGCCCATAAAAGCGGTCAGATGAACAGGTTTACTTGGATCATCTTTTGGAAAAGACTTGACTTTACCTCGGTGTCTCCTTGCTCGTTTACGCGGAAGAAATCCCAAAGAGCCATGACGGGGAGCCTCAAATTTTCTATGAGACTTTATATTATTTCAACAAACAATTCATTATTAATGAGATATAAATTTAATGGATGGATTATTTAATTTTAAATAAATTATACATACCATGTTGCTCTTTATTTTATGGTATTGGGAAGAGAGGAAGATCGAGGTTTGAAGAATTTGCTTTAAAAAAAATTTTTGAAAGTCGCACGAAAATCACTGGATTCTGATCTGTTAGGTAACCTTAGCCATAATTTTTTTATAATCTAATATATACACGTTTACAATTTGAATATAGGTACTGATTGAAAAATATATTTTTTACCATGAATCCTGAAGTATATCCGATCGAACTGGTAAATATATATACAAAGTCTTTTTAAATTTATTTCATTTCATATATAAATAAACACATTTTTACTAAGACAGTAGATCGAACAGCAGTTGCAGATATTCTACGTGGTAACTATTATATTTATTTTAAATAATACTTTATCATATTTATACTAAAATTTCTTTGTTTATAAAGGAATATTACATACTATACTGTTTTATCGTGTATTTGGAAATATTAAACCGAAAGAAGTGGATTTATTAGATATCACATATGTAAGTCACACACCATAATTTCGTTTTACTGACGATAATAACTGATTTCTAACGTTTTTATTTAGTCTGCCATAGATGACCCAGAAATTGAAAAAAAAGTTGATGATAATGTAGATCAATTTATGCGTATCTTAGAAACCCAAGGAAATCAAAAAGGACAAGTTAAATATCTCGTTCTTCTAATTCAAAGTTGCTTATAATATCTTTTTTTTTTATCTTATTCTCATTCTTCAAATAATTTAATTTCTCGTAGATTGCTGTAATGTTTCATGAAAAAAGAACAAAAAAAGCTTGGTTTTCTAAATCTGAAGAAGAAATATGTTGGGAACAATGGGCTGTTACCATAAACACTGTTATATGTCGAACTGATGGCGGTAAATACTTATATTTATTTGTTACCCTCATCTTTAAACTCTAATGTGTTGTCTTTATCCTTAATTTATTTTATTTTGTTAAAATTAACCTACTTACTTTTTACATGTTTTTCGATTTTCTTAAATACAACAATTATTTAATTTCTGAATATTAATTCATTTAGAAACATTAAGAATTCGAAAAGAAATGAGTGCTCAATTAACAACATGTTTTTTAAACATTATACGTTTCATTAATGATAAAAAAGATCATATACCTCCTATCACAACTTTAGAGGCGAATCCGTTTCCCTTTCAAGTATGTATTTATAACACCATTATTTAAATTTTAAATTACATTTATCAATTCGTTAAATATTTTTTATAATAGATTGTTATTCCTTCTACAACAGATACTTGGGGTACAATGTTAAAAAGGATGTTAGCAGATCCATCACAACAAATTTAATAATAACATTAAAAAAACCATCATCTTATATAATTTATTAATAATAATCTTTAATATTATTTATTTATTTATTACAAAAATAAAATAAATCAACAAAACAGGCAAGAAAGTAAAAAATTATACAAAATTCTCAAAAATCAATGCTATAAGAGATAAACTAAAATTTAATAATGCATTTTTTATCTAAAAATGTTTTGACTTTTAATTTACAAACTAGCTTGCTTTAGCATTTATGAGGTTTGGAGTATTATAAGTTATAACTATTGAACAAAATAAAAAACTTTTTATGGTAATTTATAAAATGCAAAAAAAAGTTATTGATGATGCAGTTTATAGTTGCAATGCAATTAAGACAAAGTACAAATGAAAAAAGCCTTCAACATGATACTCACAAGAAGCCAAATACAAAAATAAGAAACCAAGAAAAAGGAGAATAAATACAAAAAAAAAGAAAGAATAAAAACTAAAAACTATCTATTGAAAGGATTCTAATACTTCCAAATAAAAAAAAAAAGGGTCAGGAAAAACAGGAAAATAATGAAAAACACTATAGTTGTTAACCTAGAGGTCATAATTCATCCAGTTACTGGCCAAACAAAACCTCCAATATTTACAATTAGAATACTAAATGAACCAATTCAATCTTCTACTTAGGCAAATACCGTAAAGTCCTGAATATAAGCAACCGTTTTTGTTATAGGGGTGCTTATATTCGGGTAAATTTAAATATTTGGTATATTGTAGTATTGGCCAAAATTATCATAGTGTTGGTAAATGGTGCTTACTTTCGGGTAATATAAAAATCTGGGGTGCTTATATTCGGGGGTTGCTTATATTCGGGACTTTACGGTACTTCTAATTGTTTCAATATTAATCAAATCATACCTAAAATTATTAATTTATTAATATTACCAACTTTAAATATATAATTATATAAAGAAATAACTGTATAGAATTAAAGTTAATAATGTTATTTATAAGCTTGCTGGAGAAACTAGAGGGTTTTGGCAAGTTAGCGAAATGCCAAAATTGCAAAACTTTGCTGAAACCATATAAAAGTTTTATTAAAAAGTTGACAAAACTCTAAAGAAAAGCGAAACTTGCCAAAACTTATTATAAATGGCGAAACTACCAAAACTTTGCCAAAATTATAATAAACTATAGTAGTAAAATCTAATCGTAAGATTTTGGAGAGGTTTAAACAAGCAACCTTAGTTATTTATGAAATATCAAGACTTTTAGTATTTATAAAAATAAAGTTGCTTGCTGAAACCAGGATCCCAAACATCTCATATACAAGTTATAACTGATCTGCATAGATTTAAGCACATTTTGCTTCTTCCAAAATCAATACAAACCTGCTAAAACTCAATTATGACTACTAAATTTATATGTAATTTGCTAAAACTTAAATTTAAAGCTCTGAATAGGTCAGTTCAGATCAGGTATTTACCAGTTCAGGTAGAACTGAGAACTGAATGAAAACCGAATCAGAACCGTTCAGTTCAGTTCAGTTTTATTTAAAATGCAATAAAATGTAAAAATTGGAATAACTTAACAACCAATGATCATATAGAAATCAACTATAGCTCATTGAAATCGTCTTATTGAGACACGTTGAATGGCGATAAGATCAGGTCTCTAACATCAATACATCTTGAGATAACTTATATTAAACGTATTTTAAAAATTCATCATTAGAAAGCTATCTATTGATGCTAAAGAAATAATCACACATTCATCAGGAAGTTTTGGGCAGACATATAATGTGTTAAACAACGCCATGTATTGCTCAACACCAAAAAGTGTTGAGCAACAAACCCTTTATCAACTGACGCCATTTAAAAATGTGTAAAAAACACAAATTTAAGTGTAGAGCAACATATATAGTAAAATAACAGCATTGAAAAATGCGTTAATTTAATTGACAAATATATATATTTTACTTGAAAAATGCGCATAATTAGTTAAAAATCATGTAAAACAATGCAATTGATATTGATCATATTGTTTTATTATTATTATATCATTATTTTACAAATTGTAACATCTAGTGATGGGACTTTTTAAGTTGTATGTTAATAATTTTATTTAATAAGTAATTAATAAGTACTTATTAAGTTAATAATCGAGTTAGCAATAGGACTTTTTAGTTTTTAAGTTAATAATTTTTATTTAATAATTAATTAATAAGTACTTAATAATACTTATTAAATTAAAAAAAAAAGAAAAATTTTTTAAGTCCCATCACTAGTAACATCTATTTAACAATACAAATATCTAATGTAAATCTATAATCGTAATCATTCAATATCCAATTATTGAATTTTCATATGCCCAAAGATATGAAACATTAGTAAACATTTCTTTAAAAAATTAAAAAAAAATAAACTGAAGTTTCGCAACAGATATTGCAAAACTCATTATATTAATTCAAAGTTCTGATATCTACAAAAAGAAAAATTAAAACGTTAGTTACGTTTCTTTAAAAATAAAAAATAAAAAAGATTTTAAATAATACCTTCAAAATTCATCTGTGAGCCATCCAGAAAGCTGCGAACTTAAAAAAAGTAAGAATTTTAAAATATTAATATTGTTTCTTTAAAAATAAAAATAGAAAAAAATTTTGAAGTTTTACCTTCAAAATTCCGTCTGTGAATCCAGGAAGTCACAGATCTAAAAAAGAAAAAATTGAAACGTTAGATATGTTTCGTTAAAATTAATTAAAAAAAGAATTTTAAAATTTTACCTTCGAAATTCTATCTGTAAACTATCATGAACCTACAAATAAACATAAATAGAAACATTGGTAAGCATTTTGCTTAAAAATTGAATAAAAAAAATTTTAGTTTTACCTTCAAAATTCTGTATGTACAATTATTCAGGAAGTCACAGACCTACAAAAAACAAAAAATTGAAATGTTACTAAACATTTTGCTTAAAAAAAATGTAAAAAAGAACTTTAAGGTTTTACCTTCAAAATTCTGTCCAGGAAGTCGTAAACCTAAAAAAGAAAAAAGAATGAAACATTAGTCACATTTCGTTAAAATGAATTTAAGAAAAAAGATTAAAAAATCAAAATTTTGAATACCTTCGAAATTCTATCTGTGCAGTCTTCCAGAAAGCCATAGACCTAAAAAAGAAAAAAATGAAATGTTAATCACGTTTTATTAAAATAAATTTAAAAAAACCCCCAAAAATTAAAATTTTGAATACCTTTGAAATTCTGTCTGTATAGTCTTTCAGAAAGTCGCAGACCTAAAAATAAAAATTTGAAGCGTTAGTCATGTTTTGTTAAAATAAATTAAAAAAAAAGATTTCAAATACCTTCAAAAACTCGTCTGTGACCATCTAGAAAGTCACAGCAGACCTAAAAAATAAAATGTTAGTCCTGTTTCATTAAAATAAATTAAAAAAATGATTTCAAAGTTTTACTACCTTCAAAATCCCATCCATAAACTATCGCGAACTTATAAAGAAAAGAAAAATCAAAATGTTAAATAAGTTTCACTTGAAATAAATTTAAAAAAAAAAATAAAAAAATAAATTTTGGAATTTCGAATACCTTTGAAATTCGTCCATGAGTTTATCCAGGTATGCAAAAAGAAAACAAATCAGAAAAAATTAAAAAAAATTAATGAAAACGTAAAATATTTCGTTAAAAAGAATCAAAAAATCAAAAAAATTAATGAAAACGTTTTAAGCGTTTGTTAAAAAATCAAGAAAAAAAATTAAAACAAAATATTATTAAACGTTTCATTAAAAAATTAAGAAAAAAAATTAAAACAAAATATTATTAAATGTTTGTTAGAAAATTAAGTAAAAAATTAAAATGAAATATTATTAAATGTTTCATTTAGAAAATGAAATAAAAAATGAAATGTTTCTAATGTTTCATTTAGAAATAAAAAATAAATATGTCAAAACATTAGTAAGCGTTTCATAAAAAACAAAATGTTAGGCAACATTTTGTTAAAAAATTTTTTAGAAACAAAATAATAGATAATATTTCGTTATATAATCATTAAAAAACAAAATGCAATTATGCATTTTGTTAAAAAAGAAAGACATTTCAAAGTATATATACTTTCAAAATGCCATTTAAAGTTTAATCAGTTATAGCTGATTGTTTTAATTGAATAATAGCTGCAGTTGCAGATTCTGCAGCTTTGAAGTTTGTCTTTTTTTAAAACTTTATTTCTATAAATATAAATTATGATAATAACTATTAATTAAAAAAAAATTACTGTATACATCAGAAATTAAGCACCTTCCAAAAATAAGCACCCTGGCCAGAATTATGAAAATTTTGGCCTACATTATGCCATTCCTGGCCGGAATTACGGTCAAAAAAAGGGTGCTTAATTTCTGATATATACGGTAGATAGCTCAGTTATTAGATTGTGAGACATGATAACTGAATTACCTGGTTTGATTCTTAAGGTGAACAAAAGCAAAAAAATAAAAAAATTAATAATAAAAAAACTCCAGTATATGGATTATGGAATTGTTTAATGCCGTATATTAACAGCAGTGTTAATAAACTCCAATATATAGAGTTATTTAATACCATGTGACGCATTGATCAATAGATTGGGGTTGATCAATGTGTATACTGGTGTGAATTAATGCCTTTCAAACTTCCTAATGTTCAATCAATTGATCTTGATGAGATAAATCTAATGAATCTAAATTCATTTTTTTATAATCATTACATGATGAGATATCTCAATTTTCGCATTTTTTTCAATTTTTTGAATGTCAAAAAATAAAAAGTCCGATATGTGGTATAACTCGCCATCTAGTTATTATATAAGGACAATATATAATTTATTAGAATCATTTTATTATGATGCGTCAAATGACACTAAGATCATATCTCTATTATTGATAGATAACTTTCTAATGCTGATTTTTAAAAAATATTTAACGTGCATTATCTTGTGATACATTAGTGCTAGAGATATGATCTTAGTGTCATTCAATGCGTCACAATGAGATGATTCTAACAAGCTATATATTGTCCTTATATAATTACTAAATGGCGAGTTATACCACACATTAGAATTATTTTTTAACATTTGAAAAATTGAAAAAAATGCGAAAATTGAGATATCTCATCATGTAGTGATTATAAAAGAATGAACTTAGGTTCATTAGATTCATTTCAACAAGACCAATCGATTGAATATAAGATCATTTTTCTAGCATCATTAGATAGCTTTCTAATGATAAATTTTTAAAATATGTTTAACATGAGTTATCTCGAGATGTATCGATACTAGAAACCTGATCTTACCGCCATTTAATACATCTCAATAAAATAATTCTAATAAACTATAGTTGATCTTTGTACTATACTTTTTGTCAAATTGATGAATTACTAATTAAATTGTATTTTAACAGACATAATATATGTTGACAAACGTAATTAATTCATAGTAATTTTATAATAAATAGTAAATTGATCTATTCGCCAAAATGTGACATAATTAATTAGCAGAGAAGTATACTCTGTACGATCACTGGTTGCTAAGTTATTCTAATTTTTGCGTTTTTTAAAAAATTGGGTAGAACTAAATTGAACTGACGGTTTTATACTAAGAACTAGAAGCAAAATCAAACTGGATTTTTTGTCAGTTTCAGTTTGGTTGCTGATTCAAACTGGAACCGTTCAAAGCTTTACTTAAATTATATCAGCAAATTTAATCAGGTATAATATTACGTAAACTTATGGATATCCGTAAATTTACAGATTATTACAGTATAAATTTACGCAAGTTTATGATATCTGTAAACTTGTGAAATATTACAGCATTAACTTCACGAGTTTTACATGCCATAATCCTTGTAAAATATTACGCCTAAAATTCTTTACGAGTTTATTGATCGTAATCCTTGTGAAATATTACACCCAAATTTTTTGCGAGTTTATTGACTGTAATTCTTGTGAAATATTACACCCAAAATCCTTTGCGTGTTTATTGACTGTAATTCTTGTAAAATATTATGTCCAAAATCCTTCATGAGTTTATTGACTGTAATTCTTGTGAAATATTACGCCAAAATCTTTGCAAGTTTATTGACCGTAATTTTTGTGAAATATTATGCTCAAAATCCTTCGTGAGTTTATTGACCATAATTCTTGTAAAATATTACGCCTAAAATTCTTTGCAAGTTTTTACGTGCTATAATCATATTTTTACTTGATGATGTATTTTATTAACACATATGCGCTAATCTATACCCTAATGGCCTAA
Source organism: Rhizophagus sp. LPA8_4_AMF (assembly GCA_021464525.1). NCBI lineage: Eukaryota > Fungi > Glomeromycota > Glomeromycetes > Glomerales > Glomeraceae > Rhizophagus > Rhizophagus sp. LPA8_4_AMF. The sequence goes on along the minus strand of JADRCO010000260.1, from coordinate 784 downwards.
CCCTAAATTCCCAAATTTTGTGGACCAATCATAGTGACAGATAAATCATTTGACGCTATATTAATGCTAAGAGTTTTTCTTTATTATGTAACACATAAAATATTCGCTATCTGCTATGTTTACAGTTGAAAATGAGACCGTGGAAGACATTAATAAACTTGATACTGAGTCTCTTATCAAATTTTTAAATAAGAATATCCAAGTTAAAGAAGAATACCTTAATATTTTTCGAGAGCAAAAAGTAACCGGTTATACCTTTCTTGATATAATAGAAGAAACATTTTGAAGTTATGGATTAAAAGAAGGATCAGTGAAGATTCTTGCAAAATTTGTTAAAGAATGTGTGGAAAAAAGGAAAAGGCCATTTTCCTCATATAAGACTAGATTTCCTAACAGATCAGATCGAATCAGATCAGGTCAAAATTTTAGGTTAATTTTAAAGTACTATTTATACAGTAATTCAATTTTTACAATACCTTTAATTGTATTATTTATATTATGCAGGTCCATACAGGTCAATGTAGATCATTTCAGGTTGCATATTCAGAACTCTATATAAGACTTTAACAGACTTAAATAGTGTCTTAAGAAGGTTTAAGGTATTGTTAAAATATAGAAAGTGGCGCAGTAATTTAGGTAAATCAATTTTGTAGATCAATTTTGACGATCTCAATTTTTTCATTTTTTTTGATTTTCTTAATTTCTTTAATTTATTCAATTTATTTAATTTATTCAATTAGTTTATTTTATTTTATTTATTTATTTTATTTATTATTTTTATTTT
>JADRCO010000259.1:0-40342 GCA_021464525.1 Rhizophagus sp. LPA8_4_AMF | reverse complement strand
AAAAAAAAGAAAATTGATATACTTTTATATATTTTTTAAGGTACTGCTAAATCTCACTGCAGGTGATTCTTACTGCATCAGCATTAGCAAATATTAATGGGCAGGATTTTATGGCATTGTTAGGGATAAGTGGATTTATTTATACATTCAGAAAATATCTGCTATCTGATTACAACTTTAAGATGAATCTAAAATTTACAAATTTGTCTCATATCATATTTATGAGCTACAGTATGATTTTTTTTAAATTGATCAAACTTCAGTGCAAAACAGTTTCAAAAACTTGAAAACTAGACAAGTAAATAAATGAATATGAACTTCCAAAATTATGATAATTTGAGTTTAAATAAATTTAAAATTTGTGAATTGGGTCAATCATTTTAAAGTTTACCAAATTTAAATTAAATTTATTGTCAAAATATTATTGTGTATTATTACACCATATACATTTAAAGAATCTTGAAATTAATTTTTTCATAATATCTATAATATTGGATTATTAATAATAAAATCAGCTTTGGCATTTCATTAATCTAATTAAACGTTGGATATGAAGGAAAGAGTTTTCATCAATTTTTACACAAATCATTTGAATTACAAGTAGGATATATGATTTCCAAGTATTCATCACCAATTCACTAATTCATCAACAATTTTGTTATCTATCACTATTATTCATACTTCTCAACCTAAGAGTAATACATTTAATCCTATTCAGTCAAACAATCCCAAGCATCACAATTATTAATATGGTAGTCATCTTGTTTAACTCAAGTAAATTATAATGGAAAATATCTTCATCCAATAAGAGGAAGCTTCTTATAATTACATTTTATTTAGTTCTATGTTTTATCTATTTAATGAAAATAAATTGTTAGTAGTGTGCAAACTTTTATTTAGTAGTAAAAGAAGGTACATAGTCAATTTCTCCTCCAAAATTAACAGACTTTTACCAACAACAAAGTTAGGATGCCTGAATATCGAGCTATGGAGTGGTTACCAAGCGTCTCCAAACAGTAATTCTCAGAAGCCGAAGCACATGGTTGATAAACTCAGTAATATTGTCATCTTTACATATAACTCATCCAAGACACATGCTCAAACCCAGCTAAACTGAATCATCTTTACAATGTGGCCCGTTATGGTATATGTTCAAACTCAATCAACTGGTTGATCTTACGTACGGCTCGTCTTAAGAGTTATCCTATCCTTGCAAAATAAAAAAATACACACCTTTTGTTTTAACGTTTCACCAACTTGTTGACCTGCAAAATCTTTTCTGTGTCTCTTATAATTACCAGCCCAGGTATTATCAAGATTATTCCTTTTGGGCAATTCAGAGATTCAATATTTAATAAATTTAAAGAATTGATTTAAGAAAAAATTTAGTGATTGAAATAGAATTTAATTAAATTTAGAGAACTTAATATTTAATTTGAGAGATTTCACTTTTCAGAAATTTATGGAGAAGTTTTCAGAAAATTAATTCTAATTCAGGAAACAATTTTTAGAGTATTTGAGAGGCTTTTAAATAAAAAGAGCAATAATGACTCAGATTGATACATCAATGCAAATTAGGGCCATATTTACTTGTCAGTCTGACACATTATTTCTATGATTGACATGAAGAATAGAATGAGTAATAAAAAATATAATAATTTATTAAATAATCAACCATTATTGCTAACATATGATTTAATCTACTTGTCAGTCATAATGATATAACATTGTTATAATAATCTCTATATTATATTCATTGATCAATATGTTGTGAGTCCATGATGTATTCCTTTGCACCTAACTTATATTGTTGTATTCATGTAAAATATAGATATAGTAAGCACAACTGAAATCTGTTTATGAATTAATAATTAAAATTTGTATTTAATTTTAAATTAATCATAATCAAAAGGCAAATAAATAGTTATTTTAACAAACTTTTTCATATGGGTTTCATCCACTTCTTTTTACTATATTGTAATGTACCTTCTTTTCATGCTGCAATAAGAAATTGTATAGTCCCTGCTTTGCAATTGTAGAAATCACTAGTAATCTCTTTTAATCACAAGTTATCCTTGGTCAAATGTAATTATTGGTAATCACTAATTATTAATTGTTTGTTAATAAAAAAAATTTATAAATAATTTTCAAATATAGTAATCAAATATTAAAAACTTTAATTTACAAGAGATTGAATTATTGTTTAATTTTAATAAATTCTTATAATTCTATTATGTAATTAACAATCTTAAGTTTTATTCAAATTAAAAAAAACTTTTTCTACTGGATTTAAATTGAAAATATAGAAAATAATTTTTAAAGTTGTCAATATTTTACAAATATTTTTATGCAAAAATGAATTTATTAGCAAAAAGGATGAATTACATTACTTCATATGTAAAACTAAAATTGCAATAATAAATTTCTTTAATAATCATTACTAAATATTACTAATAATAGTCAGTTATAGAAAGAATATAAAGATAACAGAAATGATATTAAGTTATAATTTTTAATTTAATATGCATGTTTTTTGATTTTTGTCCTACAGGATGCTTAGACTAAAGTAATACAGTTTTTTTTATAATTATTTACTTTGATTCTAATAGCTTATTTTTTACATCTTAATAGTAAATTTAAACATTTTATTACTATACAATTTTCATGCAATTTATTGAAATATAGCTAAATTGATTCAAAAAATTTTTATAATTTCAAAATAAAATAAAATATATAGTGAGAATCTAAAAATAAATCTCTAAAAAATTCTATGAACTAGTTTGTTTTAATAAACTTTAAAAATAAAATATCCTATTTAATTTGAATTTTCATCCATATATTTGATAATTCCTTTTATTACTGAAATAAAATCTTCATATGCTAAAGCAAATTGAAAAAATATTATAAACTATTTTATATTATGTTTATTTTGTTTTGTTTTCTTTTAATTCTGAAAAATTATAAGTTAATCATATAAATATATAAAAAAAATAATAAATTTAATGATTATATATAACTTACAATGAATAAATCTTTGTGTGATCACTCTCAGGTATTAAATTCATAATCTTTGATTACTCCTTACCAATATGTTCTGATTCTTATCTATTAATGAAAGAATATTGTTAGCAGTGTGTAATCTCTTTATTTAGTAGTAAAAGAAGGTACATAGTCAACTCCTCCTCCAGAATTAACAGACTTTTACCAACGACAAAGTCAGGATGCCTGAATATCGAGCTATGGAGTGGTTACCAAGCGTCTCCAAACAGTAATTCTCAGAAGCCGAAGCACATGGTTGATAAACTCAGTAATATTGTCATCTTTACATATAGCTCATCCAAGACACATGCTCAAATCCAGCTAAACTGAATCATCTTAACAATGTGGCTCGTTATGGCATATGTTCAAACTCAACTGGTTATCTTGCATGTGGCTCGTCTTAAGAGTTACCCTATCTTTGCAAAATAAAAAAAAATACACACCTTTTTCTTAATAGTTCAACAACAACTTTTTCTTACCCCAGGTATTTTCTACTTGAGATTTGAAGTTAGTAAAGCAATGATAACATTAACAGTATAAGATTTGTCTTTTTAAATAAAAGAAGAGGAATAAAATTCAAGATTTAGTTAGTAAAGAGCTAAATGAAAAAATAATATCTTCAAGTTGAAATATTGTTACAAGCTTAATATCTTACCAGAATATGTATTCAGAATTTGATGAAAATAATAAATAATACATGAGAATTTAATTTCAATATATAATTTAATTTCAATAAAAAATGAGAAATAAGAATTTAATTTAAAAATGAGGAATGAGAATCTAATTTAGAGAATTAACTCAGAAAAATGTAAAACATTTAATTTAGAGAATCCTAAATCAGATTTAGAGAATTAACTTAAAAGAATTTAAACCATTGTATCCTAAATTTAGAGAATCAGAATGAATTATTGAAAGGGCTTTTAAATGAAATAATTTCTTGTATGCAATAATGACTCAGACTGATATGTACACTAATGCAAAAAAGCCATGTTTGACAAATTATTCAATTTTATCAATTGTCAATATGACATCTTTCTATTACATAAATAATATGATGGAATTTTTTACCTAGCAGCCTAAATCATAATATATAACTTTAATTTATTATGAATCATTATTAGTTTTCATGATGAAAGGGACGGATCTGATATATTAGGTATTAAAAAATAATTCCATTCATTTCTTATGGATATTACGAGCCAGAATACTACACAGCATGAAATTTTGCGAGAAATGGCACGTGAACTAAAGATCTCCAAATATATACAGAAAAGATGGCTAACCAAATGAATAAGAAAAAAAAACGAGAGTATTTGTTCCTAAATTGATAGTTTTGGCGTAGATCGTCCTACTTGACCGTGCAAAATTTTAGAAAAAAACTGAAAATTTTAAATATGGATTAATGGGAGCTTTATTTTGACAAAGAATTTCATTGAGAATTTTTTTTTATAGAAAATTCATTGAATTCTTGGAGGATTTTTAAAGGGTAGATTTTGTTTTCATGATAGATAATTTTGAATTTCTTTAGGAATTTTTTTTAATAGATGAAAATATTTTTTGGTAAAAATTTCATTAGAGAATTTTTTTTTAATAGGTTTATATTTGAATTTCGTTAAAGAGTTTTCTTTGATAAGGAGATATATAATTTTGCTGAGAATTTTTTAGAAATCTATTGAAAATTTTTTTAATGGATAAGAATCTTTTTTGAATTTTCTTTTTAATAAGGAAAATGTGTTTTTTGATGAAATATATTCGGTAGATAATTTTGTTGGTTGAAAAGTTTTATATAGGTGAGACTTTTTTTGATGGAGAATTTCGTTTAGATAGAAAATTTTATTGAAAATAATTTTTTTAATACCTTGTATTGAAAATTTTGGCTTGAAATTTTTTTTAATAAAGAATTTCGTTAGAGATCTATTTTTTTCATAATTAATTATTTTTTTTAATGAATATTATAAAATAAATGGTTTTCTAGCAGTTTAAATTTAAAAAATTCGCTTAATTTACTATGGTATCATTTGGGATTCTACCATCTTAGTATATGGTTTTAAATTTTTTAATTTTTATCTTTTTGCTCAATATTAGCAGCATACTTTTTTAATTTTATCAATTTATATTAAATTAATTACTAGTTTTTAACTCTAGTATTTTGAAATTTTTTTTTAAATAATATTAGATATTTTTCGATTTTATTTTATATTTAGACATCCGTTATTATTTTATTCTGGAGAATTCAGAGAAATATTCTTGATAATGATATCAAATTATTTTTTTTTGACCACGCATTTTTATTATATTGTATAAGTAAAATAAATAAATAATAATCAACTATTCAATATAAAATTTATACGCATGCAATATATTTATATACTATTTTCGTATTTGGACAACATTTTGATAATTTTTATCAACATAATTTTTGTTGTATATAAAGTACGATATAAATACTCAACAGTGAAGGCTCTTATTATGCTAAATCCTTCATTGGAAACATCATACAAACATGGGACTTACAGATTGGGTATTACAGTATATACATTATTCTCATTACAACCAAAAAAAATGTTCCCCATATCGGCCAATAGAGGAAGTCCCTAAAATTTCGAGGTAGATCAATTAAATACCGTTATGTGATACATAATAATTGACTTCTATAGCAGCCAGTAAACTAAATGATTAAAGTTTATTATACCTCCTTCACTTGACATAAATAAATAAATAAAATAAATATGATTAAAGTTTATTTTAAACCCGGCTGATATTAGGGTGGGACAGTTGGTTTGACATGATTTAAATAGCGGGACAATGGGTTAGGCGTGATCTACATAGTGGGACAATGGGTTAGACGTGATCTACATAGTGGGACAATGGGCTAGACGTAGTCTTGTATAATAAAATTAGGGGAAAAAAGTTTATCATGGGGTGCTTTTCAGTTATTATGGGGTGCTTTTTAATTGATTAGATCATATTTTTGGGATTTTTGGGGTAAATAATTAAAGCCCAATTTCCCAAATCGGCCGATATGCTTTAAAAAAAAATATTAACGTTGAAGAATTATAAGAAAAACTCAGCTTTGACGAATCTGAATAAGGTGATCCACCCATTCACAAATACTTTTAAAAAAGATCTTTCACTAATCAACCTCCAGATTATTTTTCTTCAAATTTGACAAATCGAAGTTAATATTATTCATAAATACAGACTTACAAACTATCCACATCAAATCTTGCCAATAATAAAATATAATAGTGCAGGAAATATGTAAAATGCTAGTTTATCAGATCTCTTACAACCTCCATTCCGATTGCTCAAATAAATCTTGGACAAATGTGGAATCATTAAGTCTACAACGTAACTATCTCAAATATAAAGTTACACTATATAACCACTATATTACTACGATTCGGATTTCAAAATATGCACCTTTATAGAATTTAAAAGCAGATTTAATAAAAAGCACATAGATATTAATGATATAACACTACATCCTGACATAACGGATCATAGATGGTTCCAATATATTCACAAATATTTTAATACTATACAATTCAAATCGCTTTTTTGATGATTGTCAAAAGATACGTAAGTATCTTAGACAGAAATGATGAAAATATGAAAAATATATTGATTTAGAGAATTTAAAGTTAAGGAATTTACGTCAGATTTTTTTTTATCGAGCGTAGTGAGTCCTTTTCAATTCAATAATAAATATACGAGTATGGGTCAAGATCTAGAATTTACAAGAACGAGCAGTAAAAATGAGCAAACTTACTTCACATTTCCAACGAACTAGACACTAGCATCACGTGATTGATAATAGTTTGAAAGGTAATAATTTTTTTGACGTATAGTAAACTATAGGGGTACTACGCAATTTGAACTAATTTGTTAGTGGAAGTAAATCATGCACATGTCGCACATGTCAATGGCTGAATATATACACAAAAAAAGTTAAATTTATCTTTTTAACAATCAAAGGATCACAATGTATTTAAACGATCAATACGTGGCTTATGAATGTTGATCATCATTAATGGTATAAACTGCAGTTTGGAAGAAAAAATTTTTTTAAAATCCCTTCCTCCTCCCCCCTTTTTTTTTAAAAAAAAAATATTTACTCGAAAGTACTTTTTTATTATCTTTCCTCATAACAAGCAAATTTGATTAACTGCGCCCTATATATATATGTATATCTCATTTACCAATTATCTGACTTTTATCATATTAAATAACATAATGATTCATTTATGATTTCATGGTCCAAAAAATATGTACTGCTATTCTTAATAATAACATTTTTAATACCTATCATATGGACGTCTACAAATTATCCTTCTGCAAAGTTGTTGAATTATAAGTACCTTTTAAAAATATAACCTCTTCTATATACATTTACACATTATCCGATTTGAAACTAATTATTGACAAGATTTATATAAACAATTATTATGAATATTCATATATAATACATTGAAAATCAAAGTCATCTTAAAACCATATTAAAATATATTTTTTCTTTCCGTCATTTCAGAACATTAATAATACTTCTAGAAATATCCACGAAATTTTATAATAATTGTATTCTTTTATCACTTTCTTAAAGTCATTATCCGAACGTGCAATAACAATGCATGCTTTTTAGCATACTAATTTAACGGATTGTGAATATAAAAGAATATAACAAGTTATACAAGATAATGGTCGTATATTAACAATCGGAACTTATTTATTTACTTCATATATAAAATTCTTTAATTACATAAATATACATTATACTGGATATATTAATAAAGGCTATCTTTAAAAAAAATAATTCTAACATCAACTACAACAAAGCCAACACCACAATGTTACAGACTGGTGAAAACTATAATAATTTTAATATTGAAATTGTAAGATTTTTTTTGAAGATAAACATGATACTGCTTTAATGGGCATGGGCGAATGTCGTCGTTGCTACAAAGATACAAAGACTCCCAAAGAAATTCTCTGCGGATAATAACATGGACCCAGGCGAGGTTCAAGAAGAACTTCAGAGACGTACTGATATCGAAGAAATGCTCATTGCTCAGGTTTTTACGGTGATAGCTATAGAAAGCCACTCCCGAGCTGTGACTCAACAAGAGTTGTTAAATTCAGATAAAAAATTACTATAATTAATACATTTAAACTTTTTTTAATTTAATTCACTATTTAATTCAGACCAAAATGAGAATCTACAGAAACTAATGGATGTTTCAAATGTTGCATATATGTCACACCAAAGATGATGATAATACTAAATTCTATGACATAATTTGGCTTCTTAAATGAATATTATTATAATTTTTATTTCTATAATTAATAACCTTAGATAATTGGCTTCTATACTACTTAACTATTCAACAACATTATATATTTATTTTATTTCTTAATTTATTTTATTGGAAACATTTAAAATCTTTTTTTCATTTAATTATACAATAATATAATCATCCTCTTAATAATATAATTCTTTACAGAATTATCTCCAAAATGATTGGCCTTCAACGTTTATGATTAATGAATTAATTTATATTTACAGTATAGGAAATTATCATTCATATCATTTCGTAAATCACAAACTCTATAATTTTAAAAACTTTAAGAATTTACAAAGAGAATATTTTCTTATTAAAGATTGAAAGCTAATGACAACTACACATTTTATCAAAGTAATTTAAAAAATGAATATAATATAGCATTAATTTATTAAATGGCAACCACATTTATTTTATTAAATTTAATTTTTTTGTTACTACTATTATTGTTATTGATTAATTATTTAAAATGTTTACCATCTTATAATTAATTTATTATATATTCATTTTCAATTATTTTACTATAGTCTAATTACTTATTTTTTCTTTATTGTTGATTATTTATTTATTCTTTTACATTTATTATTATTAGAAAATTTTGAAGTTAGTTCTTCCTCAGAAGCTATACAAGTATATAATTTATAATTTCAATAATCTGTCATCGTACCAAATTCAGTCAATTGGTGGACCATCAAAATTCATAGTGGATATAGAAGCAATTAAACTCATACGCGAACAAGAATTTAGAGAAAAAAATCGCAGAAATATCTGATATTTCTTTAATTACATCAAGATATTTTGAGAAAGGAGAGTAATAGAATTTCAAAGTTTCAACTTTTAAGATTTAAATTAGATACATTTGTGAATATTAAATAGAGTTCAAATGGGTTATTGTATTTTGAAATCAATAATGACAGAAAGCGTCGATGATAACTGATTTTTGAAATATATTTGCAACAATAAAGGAAAAAAACAACCTTATTGCAAATAAAATATCCATAATCAACTCATGCATAAATACTTGCATATATTATATTATTATTACTGATATTAGAATTGTGGTGTAATTGCTGATAAATAAAGTGGAAACAAAATTCAATTTATATATAATCTTGAAATCACTGAATCACTAAAGTATGCTGATGAATGTTGAAAGTGAAATTCATAAGACATTTATAATGTTATACTTTCATCCTAATGATATAGATGGATAGAAATTATTGGAAATAGGCTAAAAACTTGTAATAAAATTACGTTATCAAATTTTTCAATGTTTGCATTTTACTAGCAAGTGTTACGTGAAATAAGATTGATGGTCGGAATAGTCAAAAATTGGCCGATTGTTACCGATTTATGTTGGATGATAAACATAATTTATTATTTTTATATATATTATTTATTATTTTACTATTTATTTTTGTATTATATGTACATAAATAGAAGAATGAATATAATTGAGAATTTTATTGAGTTTAGGTGTATAATTTCTTAAAATGTATGTTCCATTTTATCCATTCATATCCAATATGTATCAAATTGTGTTGGACGAATTTAAATGAATGTTGATGAGTCAAAAATAGAGATCTAGATTTTCACCAATCTATAGATGAAAATTCTTTATAAAAATAGCTTTCATTGACATACAGAAATAACAGTAGTATCAATAACACACTAGTAAATACTTGATATTTTACCGATTGTTCTCAAATTTTCCTTTATACACAATTCGTATATATTTTGAATTTCCAACTCAACTCTATCCTTTCCTAAATCATACTATTTTAACCAATTTGCATGTATTTTTCATTGTGAATTGGTTGATACAAACGTACTGAGAGAGGCAGTACATACAGACAATTCCAGTGATAAATAATCCTATATTTTATTTTCGTTTATCACCACCCGATATAAAACTGGTGGTAACACAAGCATAATAGTGTACTAATATTGAAGATTTTATACTAAAGATTATATAAATCTAATTAGCTTTTAAGAGTTATTAAAGATAGTGAAAAAAATAATTTAATTGTTCTTATTTAGTGTTTTATTATTAATTTCTTTAATCATTCCTGTATGTATCTAGCTTTTAGATAAAAATGTGAAAATTAAAAATTTCATTCTAATGTATCTAAAAGAAACATAATATCAAACATACTCTTTTTTAATAATATAATTATAAAGTCCTTTTAAAATTATATGATTACTGTTTAAAATATTTAAACCATTAAAGAAAATTTTAGTATAAATAATATATAAATGCAGTATATAATTATAAAGATTATATTATAAAATTAAATCTTTAAATACTCACATACAATTTCTAACATTAGGTATATTGTATAGTCACTTTGTATTATAAATTTACTTTGTATTATAAATTAAACATGGCATTAAAATTAGTGATGATATTAATTTTGGATAGTAATAACCTTATTCTGGTTTTCAATACTTCATAAATTGGTAAAATACTATAGACCATTTTATAATAATGTATTTACTATATTCACTTTTTAAGCATAATGAGAACTTATTAAACTTAAAACCAATATCTAATTGACACATGATAGATTAGAGTTGTACGTAAAAGCACCTTTGCTATGAAAATTACAGAATAAACATATTTTTATAATAAAAATATGTATTGAGCCATATGTATGAATTAACCAGACTGATAGATAGAATCACCACCTAACTTATCTTCATAAATGAGTTATTTAATCAGTCATTTTGGGTCATTTTAATATATAATGTATTTTTTGAAAAAAAAGATCTAAAGCTTAGATTAATTTCTCTTACTTCATATGTATCTTTGTAAAAAAAAAACTTTAGGCAAATTTAGATTGAAAAGGAAGAAAATAACTTGGAAATAACTTGGAAAATAAAATATTGAATTTGAAGTCGCTTCCTTGTAGCAAATATTATTGCAAAAAATGTTTGTTGCATTATATTAATGATATAACAGATAATAATATATACTTGAATTTGTAATAAAATGAGGCAAAAGTACCACAAAATAATCAAGGATGTTGTAAAAATTTTATGCTTTATACAAGTAGGTGGATTACATACTTAGTAGTTAGTATGACATGATATCAACTATCTCAACATACACAATAAGGTGATTGAAAGTGAAAAAGATTGTAAATTATGTGAAAAGTCATTTAAATCAAAGGAGGAATCTATATGATATTTTTGAGAATTTTAAATTATGCTCAAATTGTTGTCTAATTTCTTTGAATGGATTGAATCATCCCTAGTTAAAAATAAAATTCCAATTTCTTACTCACCATGGTAGCTTAATAACTCTGCTGAAAAAGTTGTCAATCAAAATTAATATTTACATTAGATTGTCTACTATATATTTTATATTATATGCAGATATTATTTAACAACACACTTTATTTTTGCCAATCTCAAAGTAAAAGATTGTTAAAAAATACCATTTAATAAAACAGTAATGAAGATAGATATTTTTGATGGTTTCCTTCTTAATGATTTTATATATGATAATTATGTAAATTGAAGTTAGACGAGTTTGCAGAAACTGTAAAATATATTATAGACTCTACCTGACGAGTGGCAGACATTACGAAATGTCTCGAAGTCATCATAGTAAGATATAATAAATTACATTTTTAGTGAAAAATTTGTCATAAATAAAATTAAATGGATACCACATTCTCTATATCAGGTTATAGCTTATAGCCTTATAGTAGTTAAATTTTTGATCGAAATTAATTATATAATTTTTTTTTAGACGCCCAATCGAGAAAATCAAATCTATTTGATTTTTCCTATCAAACGGAAGTATTTTATACTAAATGCAAACAAGCAGATTTTTTTAGCCTTGTTTATGAAGTTGTATTAACTATTTTCTTGTAATTCATTTTCTATGATATAAAGCAATTAGACTGTACATCTAATAATAATTTGGTATGTATAAATCATATAAATAAATTCCAATTAAAAAAGCAAGTAGAAACTGATCACAATGCTACAAAGTCTCCAAATGACAACGCACTATTTTAAGATCTTGATATTCCTCCTTGTTTGCTGGGGATGACCACGAAGACTTGCAATAATGTGATATAAAATATAATTAAAGTAAAAAATCATTATATACCATTATTAATAAGCTCATCCTGTAAGGCAAAAATTAAAGTCTTCTCAGCCGGAAAGATTAATATTACAAAAACGTACATTTTATTGTGAATTATGAAACCATTTGAAATTTCAGTAGTTGTGTTTGCTGCTGTATTACAAGTTTCTATAAAATAGATAAAGGAAGTCTTAAAAAGAATATTTTTCAATTATATTTCTTTTAGACTTAATATGAAATTAAATTAATTGTTCAAATTACAAGATTAACTTCATATTCTTTTATAACAATGAAAATTCTTCTGGAAGCGATTTTGATTAATAGATTACGTTAATTCTTTGTATTCTCTCAAATGTTCCTTCCGCAGAAACCTTTGGTACTTTCAAAATATTAACAACATTAAAAATTAACTTTTAATGCTTTAATAAATCCAGTAGAAAAGTTTTATATTTGAACAAAAATTAAAGACAGCCAAATTATATAATAATATTAATAAACCATCTCTTGAAAATACATCCTAACTTTATTAGTTGTGGAAAGCTAATATACTTAAAATAATTTCTCAAATATTCACGATCTTTATTGATATACCTCCTTCAAAAGATTTAAATTGGTTATTGCATTCGGAAATTTTGTTATTAAAGTGTATATGTAGATATTAGAGAAGTATACAAAAAAGAAAAAAAAAAAAAAAATATTTTTTAATTTTTAGTCACAAAAATAATGAGATTACTAGGAATGACTTGTAATTGCTAGAGATCACTAGCCATGATTACAAAGCAAAATAACGATTTTTTTAAAAATATTTCAAATAATCACATGTCTGAGTTTGCTATAATTATTTGTTAACGCATATTAGAATCAAGTTTCCGAACATAAAACAATTGGTCGAACTAATCTTGGCCAAAATCATCATAGTATTGATAAACAATTGTGATCAAATGAAATATTTTATATTTTCGCTCTCAGACTCGAATAACAATGTTAAATGAGATAGGGAAAGGAAAATAAAATCTTTTTAAAATATAAATTAAATGGATTCGATTTAACAAAACTTCATATACTAATTATAATATACATCCATTTATTTTATTCAATTTTTATAACTATTGTTTAGCTACAATGAATGTCTCAATTTCTTCAATATCATACTGTATATCCGTATTTAAATTATCTTCATAATCTTGGAGATTATTAAGAACATGCAGTTGATTATTATCTATATACAATGAATTCCTACCAAAACTAAATCCGATATCATCACAACATATAGCCTTATTATGATCCTTTACACGACTTATTTTCATATTTTGAGTATCACCATTTTCAAATGAAAAAATAAAGTTATCTGATGAATAATAAAATCGTTCACCACGGAATTGACCACGTAAAAGGCTATCTCCAATTGAGTTGAATCCAATAGAACTATATCCACCAAAGATTTTATTTGCATTTTTAACTTTAACTAAAACTAAACTTTTTACTTCACCCTTACAAATTTTTGTAAATGATTCATTATCCATACCATTAATACTACCACGATAAATAAGATTGAAGTCACAGCGTAGAATCCAAGGATCTTCTTTATTAATCCATTTAATAATTATATCTGCAAGTTTTGGTTTGATAATCTTTGAATCAAATTTTCTTTTCCTAGGTGGTAATGTTATTTTTGGTAAGATACCCTTATTATAAAAGTCTTCAATTTCTTCATAAATTTGATAAGGAATAATATTCTTATATGGTCTAATTTTATTATTAAAATCTCTAGGAGTAATATCCACAAATCGAATTAGAGGAATAAATTGATTTAATATTTCCTTTAATTCTTCATATTCCTTATTACTCAATTTGTTTATAACACACTTCTCTTTTGCTAAACCAGGAACTTGGTTAATACCCCATTTAATTAAGTGGTCCCAGGCGACAACTTCTCTAATTTGTAATGTTTCACTCTCAAGTACTTTATAAAGAATATCTTTATCAAGAGAGAGAAATAAATCTGTACAAATAAATAAGGCTGAATTTTTACAGATAAATTCAACAATAAAATCTTGCAATTTCTTGGAATTACTAAGTGTAAATGCAATATGTGAAATAAAAGAGAAATTTTCTACAATCAACTCATTAGATTGAATTTCAATTAAATAGTCTTGAATATAACTTTGTAATTTCTTGCAATTGGTAAGTTTAAATGCAATATTTAAAAAATAAGGAAATTCGTTTCGAGCCAATTCAGTGTGATTTTCAATTAAATAATCTTGTACATGACAAAATAGATCTTCCATTAGTAATTCATCTGATGCAATTAGCAATTCAAGGATGACTTCACCAGATTGTTCATTTAGATTAAGTTCACCAACATAGATATATCTTTCATGTATAAATATTATATTATTACATTATTTTTATGTAAATAAACAAATTATTGATAAAATAATTAGAATACAGAAAATTCATTCTTACCTCAAAATTAAATCAAAAACATTTGGCTTAATATTTGTTTTATTAATCATAATCATGTCATTTTGCTTTGTAATCCAATGAGATGAAAGAGCATTTTTGAAATAAGGAGAACGTGCACGCAAAATTGCTGAATGTGCACGAAATTCCTTTGTGTTATCATTTTCTCCAACTTTAATATTAACATTATAATCATCAGCATCATTTAAAATTAAGGATAAGTCTTTTGAAAGATCGGAATAGAATAATGATGCCATTTTATGAAAATGAAAATGTTCTAACACCTTAAAAAAAGTTACTATTTTGAAATTTATAATTTCAATCTAAATAACTAATTTATATATTTTATTCGGGGTTTTTATACCTTTTTTTTGTGTTTGCATCAATTAAACTGAGTCAAGAATTTCAGATTCAAATTTGAATCAAATTTGAATTAATCTGAATAACAAACTTTCAGAATTATGTTTATTGTATCAACTGGATTTTTAGAATACAATATGGACTATTAGTATCATTGCACTATATGAAATACAGTGCATCCCAATTTATAATAAATTTGTAATAAAAAAATTATATTTATAGTATGTTTCAAAATATTTGCCTTTTTATTATGGCTACAATATATTTTTTTAGTATAAACATAAAATTTAATCTTTTTTGCTAAAATCTACAGTATTCTGACAGCAAATTACTGTATCTATATTTTGCATGACTACAAGCTATTATACATTTGTTAAAAATATAGTATGTAATCAATAATTACTATCTTGTGTCATAATTAGTAAGGGTTGCAATCCATTACTATTGATGAAGCCAAAGTGTTGTAATATTATAACTCTTTATCTTATAATAATTTTCAAAAATCCCTTTTTTGGAAATATAATTACATAATTTCTAAAAATAGACATTACAAAATAAATATTTGTAAACAAGTATTATCAAAAAAACAAAATAATTGATATACCATAATACATATTTATGTAACCGGTAATTACAACACTATCAATTACAGTTCAATCTGAGTTCAATCATAGATCAATTTCAAAAACTGATATCAAATTATCAAATCAATCTGATACTGATATCAATATGACTAATCCAACTTCATCACCCGGCACTCGGGTTCAATCTCATTATTACTGTTTAGTAGTGACAGAGTAGTATGAATAATCACTGGAATTCCAGTAGAAAAACATGTCAAGATTAGCATAACAAAATAACGCAAAAATTTAACATCAGAAATGCATAAGGTAAAGAAAAGTATGTGTGGAAAAATTTCTGAAAAAAGGAAATTATTATGAAAACTTATTTTTAGAATAGGGGGAATAATAATTAAAATAGGAGTACATGACAAATTAATTTAAGGGATCAAATTGGTGAAACAATATCTGACGTGATCTCTTAAATTAGTCATTTATTTTTATTAATACTCAACAATTAAGTATTATGATGAAATTCTTTATGTAAGGACACATATAATTTTATTATAATTAAGTCCTATTAGAATTTTTTCCATCTCATGCACTTGTTCTTTCATAGTGTCAAGTTCACAGTGCAACTGATGATTGGCCCATCATGTTCTCTAGTCAGTTCTTGCATGAAATGGATAGATGTATTCCTATTATACTCAAGCTGCCTCTTATGCAAGATGTTAAGCTTATGCATAACCCGATGATTGATCTCATCTTCACCTATGGTGGCAAATCTGAAATGTGTGACAAAATGTCAAATGATTTGCCTGACGCATGTCAGAAATGTGTGGCAAATTTTATATAATAGTGTTCTTTTACTTTTTATTTATTTTTTTCATTTTAGAAATATTGTTAATGTTCCTTTTCTTTATTTTATTAGCAACAATCTCTTGAACTTTAAACGGGTGAAATGGAAGTATTTCTTTTATTTTTATTTACTTTTTTTACATTTTATTTTTGTTTTAGGAATGTTACTAACATACATTTTTCTTTATTTATTCTTTATTTTTTGGAATAGCCTCTTGAAATTTGAAATGGGCAAAATGGAGGTATTTCTTTATTTTTTTACACTTTATTTTATTTTAGGAGCATTACTTATGTTTCTTTTTCCTTATACTTGAAGGACAGCCTCTCAACTTCAAAATGGGCAAAATGGAGCTTTTATTATTTTGTTTTATATATATTGGTGTTGAAACAATGTAGTTAAATGTTTGCAATTTTTTCTTTATTATAAAAATAAAGATAATACAAAAGAATAAAAAAGCAAAAAAACACGTAAAAGATAGAATGGTTTCAAATATTATAAAACAATAATAAAACATAAAATTTATTTGCATAAGTTTGAATATTGAAAAAAAATGAAGCGAAAGAAAAACATTTTTATTTACTTGAACGTTAAAAATATTTAAGAATGACAGTCAGATTAATTGACGATTCTAGTTGTTTGCATATACTCTAAGCAATATATTCAGTATAACCTGTCACACATTTCAGACGTGCCCTATGGTGGATGCATAAGGAATGTGAAGTATACCTGTTGTCAAAGTTTATGATCGTCTCTGTCTCGCTCATTGATTTCTTCTGATATCAATTAACTTCATGTTTCAAAAATGATTCCGCTGTAGGATTTATATCCCAGCTTCAATTTCAGATAAAGGGTTATATTTCTGAATTGTAAGATGAGCCCATGCTTCATATATTACAGAAGCTGGTAACATAGCTAGCAGCTCAGAATATGTCCGATTGAAAGACATTAGTATTTAATCATGCAAAAAAATAAGATTTATGTTATGAGGAAGTAATAAGAAAGTGCCAGGGATATGTTGGAAATATGTAACGCTGAAATTTTGTATTAATTTCAATTCTTTTCCTATATTATTAGAAATTATGGTATTACAAAAGACCTAAATTGGGTGATTATATATTAGTTATACAACATGCATCAGTTTGCAAAAGAATTTTAGAGGAATTACGTGGAATAAACAAACATTAGCTATATTATGGAATATTTCAGAAGGGTAATTAGATGAATATATATAATAATATTATAAATCCCAATTTATTAAATTTTTTTTATTTCGGACTCAAAACTATTTATAATTCAGGTTTTATACATCAAGATTTTCATAATGGAAATATTATCCAGGTTATCAGGTAGGATGGACCGATTACATCGATGAAAAGGACTATCAATTATATTGCACCAGAAATATTTAGAGTATCTGGATTTTCCAAAGAAACTGATGTTTATTGTATGGTATGATTTGGGAACTTACGACAGATTGTAAATCTTTTGCTTAGTGTTAAACATGATATTAATTTGATTTTTAAGATTCTTGATGGTGAACGACCTAATATTACATAAGATACACCAGAATGTTTTGCTAATCTAATGAAAATATGTTGGGATCCTAATCCTGAAAAAGCCCTTTTATAATGGAAATTTGTAAGACTTTTGGTAAATGGTTTTTTTAAAATAAAAAATTGAACCTTTTAATCAAGCTGAATTGAAAAGATTAGAATTAATAAGTTTAAAAAAACTTAGACCTGAGTTTAGTGAAAAATCACATCTGAGTGCTATTTATACAAGTAGATCATTAAAATCTTTCATTTCTAAATGCTCGTCTAAAATCTCTTCAAAGGGCTGTGTCATACTAAAAATGAGTAAATTTAAAATACCAACAGTTAAATCTTTGGGATTATTTTTATATATTATACTTCAATAGAACTAGATCTTGACATAAATATTGAAAGGTATGTTATAATAAAAATATTTTCGTTTATCATTAAGAAATCTAGATTCAACAATTTAAATCATTAACCCAGTGTAAATTTAACATATTAGTAAATTAAATATACTCTGAACTAAGCGAAATGTTGAAGATTCAAATATAAATACTAGCAAAATTAATGGTAAATATTTATTTGATTTAATTATATAATTTATATTTGTTTGTATTTTATTTATCTTTTTCAATTAAAAATACTAGGAAAACATTAAAATTAGCTCATAATTTTTCAGATTATTAGAAGAAAAATAATTCTGTAAAAAAAATAGGAATAATTTTGCATACTCTAGTCCTAACATATCAAATTGAAGAAATCAATGCTTCTAGTATATTTGAAAGTATTTTTTTATGATGTAAATATGGTTAAATAAGCTTTCTATATTAAAATATTAATGTATATATTTTTTATGCTAAATAACAATATTTCACAACAAAGATTCAGTTAATTAAACTGCAAAAATATCTTTTATCACAGTTTTAAATCTTTTTAGTTTATGGAATTTCAAAATATTTCTCAATGTTCTCTTCCATCTTTCAAGATGTTTTTCTGCAATAATAGTACTGAAATAAAGGCCTAAAATAGATAAGATAATTCTAGTCTTTGCATGTTTAGATTCTGAAAGTTGATGTCTATTAAATAGGGATGGCAACAGTCAGTCATGGTCAGTCATCAGTCGGTTATAGCCGGTCAAGAACTTTTGACTGACCAACCATTCTGACTGGCAGCTATGGCTGACCGTTTGACCAACCACTTAACTGATCAATAAGCAAAAATAGGAAGCGAGTTTATCTAAATAATTAAAAAAGGAGTTGCAAAACTTTTTTTTTATTGTAACACTTAAAATGTTTCACAACATTTTTTAATTATTTTAATAGAAAATGTTGCGAAAATGTTTTTTATTAATAATTTCATAAAAAAAGAATGTTTTCGCACTTTTTTTTAATAAAAAAGTTGCAAAAATGTCAAAAACCTTGGTATTGACAATTACTGAAACTAAATGGTTGGTTAAAGGATTGGTCAAACTGGTCAGTCAAGCGGTTGGTCAAACTGTCAGTCAATGGTTGGTCAAAAGCCTTTGACCAACTGGTATTGGTCACGGTTATGACCGGTTATAACCGGTTAATGACTGTGACCATTGCCATCCCTACTATTAAACTTATTATTTATAATTCAATTATTTTTATAAAATCAATGAAATTTCATATGGTGGACAGGTAAATATCAAAAAAGCTTTAATGAATTTGAACTTTAGTTAAAGCTACAATCACGTCATATGAATGATTGCTTCTTTTATATGACAATAATTAATAAATATGATAAATTTAAAATTTACGATAACATAATTAATTTATTTTTTAAGTTGCTTACTTTTTTCTATTTATACAGTAATGGTAAGCAAGAATTCTTCAATGATCAATCATCAATCAAATTTGTAATTTTATTTTTTTCCTCTTATTAGAGGTTGGAACCAATTTGAATTTTACTAACTGGGTCTAAAAAGATTTTAATCAGGTTGCAATTTGATTAACCAGTTTTACTACAACTGATTTAAACTGGTTAACCAGTTTGTTGCAACTGGTTTAAACCATTAACTGGTTGTTGCAAATGATTCATCAGCTTCTTTTTTTATTATAACTAAAGCCTTGATTTTTATTGTAAATTATCACAACAATTAACTGGTTATATTAATAATAAAATATTGCATGAAATAACCAATAAATACAGTTTATAATAATGTGATTAAGTTCAATATCGCTGTATATATATAACAAAAGTATTTTGTCATCTTTCAACGTTAAAGCTTTAAAATAATATTGCATGCTTTTTACATTTTTCTTAATTGATTTAATTATTATGCAATATGCATTATAATGTTAGATATTTTATGCATATTAATTATTAAATGCTTAAATTTTCATGTGATGTAATATGAACTTATTAATTGTTCATTATTTATTAATTAATTATTAATTATTCATATTTATGAACTAAGAAAAAATATTTAATTACTCTTCTTTAGATGGGAAAATTTCAAAATGAAAACTGTACGCTTTAAAAATAATCATGGTAGCTATTTTGGACTCTATCTTTTAATTTGCATTACAAAAAATATAGTATATAAAAAAAAATCATTTTTACAACTACCATTTTAAAATAAAATAATAAACATACCTTCATCTATTGTAATACGTTATAAAATTTTGATAAAATAGATTTTATATGACCAATAAAGTATCATTTTTATTATCACTTAGCTTATCTTACATTCTATAAGTTAAATTAATCTTATGTTTAGTTAATAAAAGTAATATAAATCAATTAACTGGTGGTGATGAAGTCACTGCACATTAACTTAATCTAGTTTAATTATCATTTGTGAGAGTTGCAGACAATAGGAAAATATCAATAACAAATGATCTGTTTTTATCCAATCTGAATATTTAAAATGATATTAGTAACCAGATAGAACATAATAATGCATCCAAAAGAAAAAACATAATTATGGTTGTTTACTCTTACCTTGAAGCATTACTGTTGAGGTGTTAAATAGTATTTGAATTATTCCTTATCATTATAGATTAATACACTGATACTTTTAATATATCTTGACCAGATAAATTCTTAAAAATTTTCTTCATTATTGTTACCCATTTTAAAAAAGTAGGAAAGGGACAAAAATTATATTGATTCTGGGACTTTAATATTTTTATATTGTTCTCTCATAGCTTCAATTTTTGATTTGGTAGTGACCATGCTGGTAGTATCAGTCAACTTACTAGTGGGTTTACCATAATCTTGAATTGGTGATTTGGTAGTGATCATGCTGGAAAAGAATGATGAAAATAAGAGTATCTTGTTGTGAAAAAATTCTTTCAGTCATCCATATATAATCTAATTATCTTTCTTTTGCAATGTATTTTTTGGTATATGTGTATCAATTCTATTATTTGGTGTAATATCATATTCCATCTATTTTGCTAATTTTGTGAAACAGACTTTATATGTCTTGTCACAGTACTTTTACCCAATAATATTACAAATTCAAGATGGACATTAAACCAGTAATAGGTGATTTTAATTAATGGGAAAATCTGGTAAATTATTAATAAGGCTGATAAACTAACTATCAAAACTAAATTTAGTATGTTCAGCTATCATAAAAGAATAAATTATTACTTCATGGAGATTATTCATTATTTGCCAGGCTAAATACATTATTATGACATTATTTTTGTTTTGACCAGCACAGTTATCTGCATGAATAAAAATTTTTTTTTCTCCTAATCTGTGATGTTCAAAAAGTTTATAGTCATTTTAATTGCATAATTTCAAGTATGCAGGCTTACAAAGTGGTAAGGATATATTAAAACTATATCTACATGAATGATGTTTTTCAACGTATTGAAGATAATTTTTCTTGTCAGGCATGAAATGACTTTTTTCTACTTTGAATATGCCATCACTTTTCTTCCATTTCTGTGCAAGACTTTTTGCATGATATTTATGATATTGTTCCAGTATGTAACTTCATTGATAGCTTTTTCAAAAAAACTTTTTTTTTAATTAAAAATAATTTTATCTCATTTGGCCCAATTTATTAAGCCTTGTTAAATGTTATACATGCACTTTTAAAATGATCCAGATGTGTTGCATAAGATATAAGGCATTACATTGTATTTATATATATCACATCCTTGTTGTATAATTAAAGAGAACTTCTGAACTAAATCTTTTTTTAATACTATCAGTATTAAATTTAGCAGATGCACTAGAAGTTAGGCTTGCTTGCTGATTTGTTTAGTTAGACAATGACCTTAGTTTTAACTTTTCTTGACAAAGAACAAAAACTTACTCCTACAATTCATCCTATTCCTCTTTAAATTTTGATTGATCTCCTTTCATCTTTCAGGGTAATGAAATATATAAGCTTTGTTTGTGAAAAAACTACCATTTCTTTATCAGTCCAATTTTCAACTGTTTTAGCATTAATGATTGCAACTCCTTACCCAAACCAGGAGTGATGACTGTACCTTCTTCACCAAACAAAAGTTTTCACTTATTTAATACATGCTAACAATTGATTGTTGCTGAAATAAATTCCTTTTAATACTGCTTGAATTGAAGAAATTATAATATCTGTCATGCTTAACTTAATAAAGAAAAATTGCCATAACTCTCTGGTACTTTGGCTTTAATGAAGAAATTGCCTCAACCCTCTGGTGCTTAGCTTAATAATGTAAGTTCCTTCACTTTGTTTATTTATAAATTCTGGTGAAAGTGCTGGATTTTCCCATCAAACTTTTACCTTCAATAATCAAGAAATATCTCATTTTGGTTTTAAGATATTAATTCTTATTTTGTAACCTTTTGATGTTGTTCTATCTTTCATAATGTCATTTGAGAAATGTTCATATATTTTTACTTTACTTAATCTAATCAGTTGTAATGTCTGAAATTCAAATTTCAAATCATTTTTGATAAGTAATTTATTTTTAAATTGTGATTAAATCATAACAATATTTAAGATTTTAACTGTAATTATAAATCCCTAATTGTTTATACAGGGATTTGGGATGTGAAAAATTTGGGAAGTTGTTCACTCTTCTGGAAAAATGACACATTGATATATTATGTGAGCGAACTTTTTAAAGCAATCCTGTACTTTGGTTCCTACTTTTTGGATCATCTTATATCCTTATATTGTGTATCAATAGAAGATAATTCACTGAAAGGAAAGAATGAAACATGAAAAGATTGGTAGATTTTCTGAACGGACAAGTGTGAATAATGAGACTAGCACTCCTATAAAGAGCATAAACTCCATCATAATATTATCATAATATTAGCATAGTATATACAACATCTGATCACAATTTAATATATTGAAACTTTGTGTTTCTAGTGATGTTTCAATCCAAAATATGCCATTTGTTATATTCTGATTAAAATAATTTGTTTCAATAATAAATAAATTCATGGAAGTTTTTAAATTAATGAAGTTCTAAATCCAACATTTTTTTTTATTACTGCCACTCTAGTGATTAATAGAAATTTGTTCTTTGTTATTCTGGATAAATAATTTTATTTTTTTAGAATTATTTTATAGATCAAATCATATTAATGATATGAAGTATATATAATAGGGTAAATATTAGTTAAGGAAATATCACAATATCACAGTTAAAGAAAAAAAGGGAAGGATTTCAATCATTTAAATATTAAAGTGTACTCTGTTGTGTAACACATACGAAAAAAAAAGAGTACCCGATGATATGGCGTAGCATCACATGCCAAAGTTGCAAGCCAGCCAACATTACAAGCCAAAAGGCTGTTCACTTTAAAACAAACAATCAACTTGTTATATGACCACATGAGATTTTATATTAAAATGTTTAAAATTTAATAATAATTTTTTATTTGAAAATTTAAAAACCTGTTATAAAATAAAACAGGATTTGAAATTGTTTTCTTTTGTATACATAGAAATTATATGACAAGAAATTTGTGATATCATAAAAATTTCTTGACATGTTTCCCATATGCTTGCGCCATTGAAATTAATTATTTCATAATTAGATTTATTAAAAATATTTTTATTTTTTTGTTGAATAAGTAAATAAATATAAATAAGAAATTAGTATTTTTTTTTTTTATTATTTGTTCCCTTTTATAGGATTTTATCTATCTGCATAAAAATTATTATGAAAAATGTAAATATACTATCGACAATCATATATATTTTGTATATTTTGTATAATATTTTTTAGAAATCTAGAACACTTAATTTATGCCGTAATTTTGGCACTCTGCTGAGGATATGCAAAAAAATTGATCACGTGAATTATATTGAATTTTCATAATTTTATTATTTTCGGTTAATAACTCATCCATAAAGAAAAAAAAACCTTAAATCTTTCTTGTCTCTTACTGGCAGTTTGTGTTTACAGGAAAAAATGATTATGATGAATCCTTTTTCTCAGAAAGAATAATATTATGCTTGATGGCGCATCAAAACGTGTTAATAAATTTAATAAGTTTAAATAATAAATTGGCTTAAACGTAAACGTATGGCATAAGAAAAATAAATAAAAAAACTAGACGTGGTGTCATGCAATATTTATTAGTGAACAGTCTGAAAAGGTAAATTTCACAGCCTCATAAATAATTAAGCCTTAAGCCATACCTTTCCGTCTGGGCGTTGATTTCAATAATAAAAAAAGTCTAATTTAAATTTATACATAAAATTCAAGAATTAAATGAAAATATAAGATAATTTATAAAATTCTATAAAAAATTCTATAAAAAATAGATTTAAAGTTCACGCACGTGAATGTATTATCATTTAATAATAATTGACGTAGTATAGATTGACTATCGTGCTTCTAAAATATACTTCTTGTTCATCGTATAAATTGTAAAGCAAAATAGTAAGAGGATTAAATCCAGATCGAGCTCACCAGGGGTCGAACCTGGAATCTCCTGATTCGTAGTCAGGCGCCTTATCCATTTGGCCATGAGCCCACTTTTTCTTGAAATATCTTTTTAAAAAAAACATTTTATATAATTACTATTCTTACTGGATCCCTTGAAGAACGTATATTGTGGTTAATTAATTGTATATATGTAAGTTTATTTACTCTTCCAATCGACATTAGAAGATGAAAGTTTGTTTATTCCTTACAAATTATTTATATTCGTAATTCTAATTTATGTCTCCTTGTTAAACCATAATTTTATAAATATTATATTCTTTAAATGGATATCCGTCCTTTCTATAACAAAATTTATTGGTTGATATAACATAAAAATCATTAATAATTTATTGAAAATAAATTAATTATAAGAAGGCTTGTGCATTTAGTAATCAAAATTACATAAACATGTTATTTTATAAGTATTTTGTACTACATTTTTATTCTACCTATTAAACTAGGTTTGACTAAATTACATAAAATGCCGCAAAACTAATTATATCATACCTTATCATACCTACGTCATGTTTAGAAGTTGATCATCACCTGACCACAACTTCCTGACAAATGAAATATATTGAATTTTAAAATAAAATATTGTTAAACTAACGGCCCTAAAAGATACAAAAAAAGAAATGTCATAAAATAATAACTTCATCAATAGAACAAATGTATAATTTGTTTAAACTTAATTATATTCAAATTTCATGAACATGACCTTGTTTCGGAAATGAATAATTAACTCAAATTATAATAGGTAAGGTTAAATGTCATTTCTTGTTACGGTAAAAGACTTTTATTATATGTTATTAGGAATAATTACCTTATAAAGTTTAAATAGCACAATAAATTTTCTTTGTTTTTGTAAAGAACTTTATAATAAAGTTATTAGAAATAATGATTATAATTGGTGAGATTTAAAATGTCATAGCAATACATTTCTTGTTTCGGTAAATAATAAAGGACTTTATAATTTAATAATTACCTTACGGATTACAATAAGGTTTAAATGACATACCAAATTTTTCTTGTTTTGGTAAAGGAACTTCATAATAATTACTCGTAAATTACGATAAGCAAGATTTAAATTATATAACAAAATTTTCTTGTTTTTGGCAAAGTAGAAAAATTAGGAATGATAACCAACGCAGATTTTTTTCGACAAGAAATTTCTACAAACCGAATCCAAAGAAGTAAGTCAACATTTAAATAAAGTAATTAGAGTCCAACGTTTTTTGAAAATGCTCTACAAATTGATAAATTAAATTAATTTTCGTTGAACCCAACATATTCATTGTTGATTGTTTTATATTGTAACTAACCAAATACAGCATTTTGTTTCCGATTGGTTCATATAAGAAGATTAATAATAATGAACTTCAAATTTTATTCTAAACTTTTAAAGGATAACTCAGTCGATAGCGATAATCATTTTTATTTAAGTCGATTTATTATGAGATTAATTTGGAAATGACTACACTAAATTTTAATGATAATTACGTCCATCCTTCACGAAATTATTGCCGGGTCTGATCCCATTTCTCAACCTCTACGTCACAATATTCTCGCGTTCTTTAAGAGAAACTTTGAAATTATTTTAGATAAAAAAAAGTTCGTAAATTTGTAAAAATATTAGAATTGATTTTATATATCCGCTTCATAATATCATAATGATACTCAAAAAAAGGGGGTAATAATTAATAATTTTTATTTAAAGAAAAGAGAAATCTTTTTTTAAACTGTACAATTTTTTTAAATAAATTTATATATAATTTTGTTTTTTTTTTTTTATACAACTTATTTACCTACAACAAAATCTTTTTTAAATATCTAAAAATACAACCGTACATATTGAATCGCTAAAAAAAGCTCTCTAAAAAAAAAATAAATCAAATCTATTTAAATATTCTCATTTTTATATAAATTAAATCTATCCAAATCAAAGATTCATCAAATATTTTACAATCCTTCATTGATTCCATTAATTTTTTAATTCACTTTATACGTAATTCATTAAAGTAGAAAATACTTCAAATTCTTCAACAGAATAAGCATCATTATCTAAGATACTATATTCATAAGATTGCATTTTCTTTTGACAAGAAACAATATGATTATCCATATTTAAATCACCACCACCAAAATTCAAACCAGAACTTTGATGTTCATAAATAGCAGCTACAGGTATATTCACTCTACTCAATTTAATTTTATGGAAATTTTCACCATTTTCTAAGGAGAAAATAAAAGAATCCGAGGTCTTTTTCCAAGTATTAATATTATATTGCCAACCGAAAGGATTATAACCACCAATTATTTTACCAGAAGATTTTAATTTTATGATAGCAACGGAAGGACCACGATTATTACACTTATAACGAAATTCTCTATTATTAAATCCATCCCTACTTCCTCTATAAAGTAATTTAAAATTTAAATGAGATTCATTTGTTGATACGAAAGATTTTGTATCCTTACGTTCAATCCAATTTGATATAATTGCAGCGTGTATAGGTTTGATTATATTTGATTCTACAGGAATATGACCCAATCTAGGAAATAAAGTACACATCTTTGGTTTTACGTCATTCATATGAAAAGCCATAATATCTTCATAAATCTCTTGTGGAATTATAGGTTTGTAAGGACGTACTTGATCGAAAAAATCTCTCCAAGATATTTCGAAAAATCTGATTAATGGAATAAATTTACCAAGGACACGCTTTAATGCTTTAAAATTCTTTTCATTCCATTTTGCCGTAAGAATATTTGTCGTAGAAATACTTGACGTTGGTGATGATGATAAAGATGTAGTAGATGCATCCGATGATGATGCTGATGAAGTTGAATTAATTGAACAATTTTTTTGATGACGTTGTTTTTGATGATGATGATGTTGTTGTTGCTGTTGTTGTTGTTGTTGATTCTCTGTTTCACTTTGTTCACTTTGACTTTGATAATCATCATATTCAGATTCTAATAAATTTGTTTGATAAGTTCCCCATTTAATTAGACAATCCCAAACCAAAACTTCTTCAATTTGTAAATCATCCCTACATAATAATAAATAAAAAATATCACTATCTAAAGTGGTAAACTTTTTTAAGGTGAAAAAAGTCGTAGGATCTTCACAAATTTTTTCTAAACAATAATCTTGCATTTTTTTACAAGTTACAAGTTTAAATACGGTATGTAATACTTCTACCATATTCTTTTGAACCCATCTTGATTGTTTTTGTATTAAATGAATTTGTACGTGTAAAATTAATTCTTCTAATAATAATTCATCCGCTGCTACCAATAAATCTAATATATCTTCCCCTATAAATCTATCCAAGTCCAATATTCCTGCATAAATATATCTTTATTACAAAGAAAATAAATAAAAATTAGAAGAAAATAAAAACTTATTACAAATATATAATATATAATTACAACGAAGTAAAAAAAAAAATTACCTTAAAATTATTTCAAAAACGGTAGGAGAAATATTCGGTTTGGTAAATACAATGATACCATTTTCTTTTTTAACCCAATCACTTGATAGAGCAATTTTAAAATATGGTGAACGAGCTCTTAATATATTTGAATGTGCACGAAATTCTTTTATATCTTCATTTTCTCCTACTTGAATACTAACATTATAATCGTCAGCGTCTTCGAGTAAATTCAATAAATTTTTACTTAAACAAGGAAGGAAGTCTGAAGGCATGTCTTTATATATGTAAAGTTTTTTTTTTTAATAAGGAAAATAATTTTTTTTTTTGTTTGTATTTAAAAAAAAATAAAAATAAAAAATATTTAACGAACCTTAACGGTTAAAAAGTTTAACGGTAAAAGTTTAAAAAATTTACCAAATAAAAAAAAAATTTTGGCTGGAGTTTTACATTGTCCCTCGATTTAGAATTTGGTTATTCATCTACATGTGGACTTGGGGCGTACATGTTTATAGTTACACTACAGTTACACACAATTTCACTTACACAAAAAAATACTAACTCTTTTAATAATTGATATATTCGCCTATTGTCTGAAACGTAATTCTTTTTTTAGACTATAAAAATTTCATTGTTTTTGAATAAAATATATTATAACTTCAATATGAGAAATGAGAAAAACAATACGTCATTGGATAAATTAAATTGGCATTTATAAATGGGGGAAAAAATTCTCTAAATTTTTCAAAAAAAAAAAAATATTTTTTGGCGTTCATACCTAAAGAATTTGTAAAAAAAAAAAAAAAAATTTTTTTATTCAGAAATTACAAAAATTACGTAATAAAAAACCAAGGGTTTTTTGTATTGCGTTTAATTTTTTAAACATATCATGTACGCTAAATGCACCCTGATAATCTTTTTTTAAAAAAAAATTTTGTTCCTTTTATCGAAGGTTTTGATTATGCACTTTCACTTTTTTTTTTTTTTTTTTTTTTTTAAAAAAAAAAAAACTAGAATAATTTATCGTTTTCAAAACTTGTACTTTTTGTTTTGAATTTGGAAGTTCTATAAAATCTTTTAAGTAAATAATAAAAATGATCGTTGAAGGGTTTATATGAAAAAAGGAATTTCAAGAAAAAATAAATTGAATAACTTGTTGTAAATTGGAAGGTTACTACTATGTACAACTAAATAAATTTTTTTTTTTTAGTAGTTCTTTATATATTTTTAATATTTAGAAGAAAAAAAGGGGGAAGAAAGTGCACAAAAAAAGTTTCATGTTAATTTTATTTATGTAAGACGTCGATTTGTTGCTTTAAGCGGTTATAAACCAGATTGTTGTGTAAATTGTGTAAAACTTTTTATAAGCAGGAATAGTAGGGATAACATCCGCGCAGAAACCGTGTTTCTTTTCAGGGGAACATTTTCTGTACTTTCTTTGCATGAGCTTGAACGTCTTTCCGAATGTTCCTATATAAGATGTTTCAATTAAATTTGAATATGGATAAATTAATTATTGTGTATGTGAATTTATTTCAACCCTCACATCATTTAACGCATAATACTGCATATTTAATGAAATACAGTTATGGATTGTCACAAGTTGCGCAACAATTACGACATATTTGATAATAATCCTGTTGTGCAACGATAAAGATTACTGTATATTCACATGATAAAATTTTTTTCATTATGATAATTAACTTCCAATTTTGAAAATATACTCAGCCGTTAATAATAATTTATTATTTATTAATTTTTAAACTTGTTAATATATTATTTTTTAATAATACCTTTTTATAAATTTTCATAATTTTTATTAGGTAATAATTTTCTTATTATCAAATGTTTGAAATATTTGAATAAAAATTGTTAATATTCTTTAATAAAGCATATTTAAATATTATTATTTTAATAAGATATTTATTGATTTATAAAGTTTGTTTTAGCATGTGAAAAATATTTTAATAAAAATTTTAAGAACTTAATATCTGTTTTGTGTATACAGATATCTGCAAAAATATATATAAATAAATAAATGAATAAATAAACAAACAAATAATTTGTTTACATTTAATGACAATAACTTTACTTGTTTGTTAGTATTTGGTTATTTACATATAAAGTATTTTATTTTATTATTTTATTAGTAATTATTACTTTTTTTCTCTCGAAATCTAACGAATTTGTGTGTCGCATGTAAGAATGTACTGTATATATACTTTATATATAAGCGTTAAACGTATTACTTACTAATCGCCATAAATCATAATTAATGAATGCTTTTATTTGACCTTTTAAAACTATGAAAATTATAATAATTTGTTTATGTGGACGTTCGTCGACCGTCTGCTTATGTCGAACGTATCATATTCTAATCATCAGAATACGTGCATCAACCGTGATGGACTGATGATAAATAACACTTTCTTAACGTAATTACATAATAGTTCTCTTTCTTTATTTTAAATTCATAAACAAACTTGGCGATGAAGCCCGTGACATAAAGTTTTATGTAAGTTTCGTCTTTTGTAAAAAATTTAGGAAAGAGTATGCGGAATTTATTTCTGAATTTGAGAAAAATTTTAAAAATTTAACTTCAATAATGATAAATTATTAACTCCACGAGTTTCTATTCGTCGTTATAAGTAGTTAAAAAGCGGGCTTTTTGGAGCCAAAAATTTTCTACACCTCACTGCACTGATGGCATGTGCTTACGTTCTTGTTGCGGATATGATAACATTTCATATGATTACTTCTTCTCTACACATACCCGTCTACCATACCCATCTACCATCTACCATACCCGTCTACACATACTCGTGTACCATACATATCTACTATACCT
Organism: Rhizophagus sp. LPA8_4_AMF; assembly: GCA_021464525.1. Taxonomy (NCBI): domain Eukaryota; kingdom Fungi; phylum Glomeromycota; class Glomeromycetes; order Glomerales; family Glomeraceae; genus Rhizophagus; species Rhizophagus sp. LPA8_4_AMF. The sequence goes on along the minus strand of JADRCO010000259.1, from coordinate 8,883 downwards.
ATCTACACATACCCGTTTACACATACCCGTCTACTTTTACCTGTCACACATCCCATCTACACTTAGCCTCTACATATACCTGTCACTCATACTAATGGCCCAATTTGAAATTGTGCACTTTTTATAAAGGATAATATAATTAGAACTAACAGTTAGCATGCCATGTCATTGGCTAGTAAAAAGAACAAAAAAATGTTGCACTCGCCTTACAGATTATTGCGGGATGCATGCTTTTGCCATTAAACGAAGAGGTACTAAGCCTCCTTCCCTTTGTATTTCTTGCGGCTGTGGGACAAATTCGGTTACACAGTTATGTGTTCATTGTGGCCAATATAAAATTCCAGACTACGGAGTGAGAGACAATTGATGACTGATTAATTATTTTTGGAAAAATATATTTTGTGATTGAATATATTGTACGATTAATAGGCGATAAAGAATGAGCTGTTTATTAGGTTCTATCTTTGGCACTCTTGGTAATCTTTTTGACAGCATTCTTTCTTCCTGGGGCAGTGATATACCTTCAGATGACATATCTTCGCCTTCAGAGTTACATGATGACAACCAGAACAATGATGATATCAGTGACAGTGACTCCTCCAGCGATTATGACACTGCCCCTCTTCTTCTGTTTGATGCTATTCAGCAAGCAGAGGTTTTCTTTGTTATAGAGAGCAATCAAAAAGCAATAAAGTTGAATTTTTTGATGGAATAACTCATTGATTAGAATCAAAAAATGCCTTTTCGGAATTATCTTGAGATTGGTTCTATATTAAAGATGACAAGAATGAGACTTTGGAAGAAGCTCATAAAAGGTATACGAATGAATCTATTGCAATTTCTCATAAAAGTAACGGACTTATTGATATGCGAAAAACTGACACTTATGCAGCTACTTCTTTACGTTTATTTCAGGATGTGACAAAGGTATGAATTAGCAGTAAATGATTATCTGTTGAGGAAGAACTTTGGATTACAAATGAAACTACTGATTCATTAATATGGGCAGAACCATATGAAGGCAATGTAAAACAATATGATGTTAATGAATTTTATCCTTCTCTTTTACTACATAAATACAAATAAATACAAATAAAAAGATGCACAATGACCAATAGGACCAGGCAAGTTTAAAACAATTACAAGTTTTAACAATAATTTACATTATGGAATATACCGAGTTCATGTAGAAGGATTACCTGAAAGAAGTGCTTCTCAATTATTTAGATATAATCAAAAGGAATACTACGTCAGGAATTTTTTTTCACTTAAATTCCACGTGGAAATTCACATCAAATATTGTGGAAATATGGAAATCTGAATATTTCTAATATTTTCCAATACCTTGTGACAAAGCACGTGGTATTTTCGGCGTAGAGTCACAAAATTTGATGTGAATCCGTGTAGGATATATGGGAATGTATGGAATTCCACATGTTCCGATACAAACCTATATGAAATTATGTGAATCGATCTGTCTAAAAATTTCCTGATGTATACGCATTATGATAGAAATTGCAAGAAAAAATGAACTAGAGGTAAAATTAATAAATGTTATGCCAAATTCTTACATTTTTTAATCAAGAGAATTTAATGGATGACAAATTATTATTTGGGTAATGGGTAGAATGGCTTATTAGCATAAAATGAGAAAAAGGAATTGCAAGTAAAGTTGCGAAGAACTTATTAGTATCATTAAAGGGTATACTATGTGAGAATCCACGAAAAAATGGCCCTCATCAACGTATGAAACCCTTTATCTTAACTCTTGAACATAAAAACAATTACAGATAAAATTAGGCCTATAAGCAATCAAGTGAAACGCACTCACACTGATGGGTTTGTAATAACAAACACAAATAATGACCAATTACATGTAGGACTAAACACAGGAGAATTAAAATGTGAAAAAGTTGGTCATGTTATTGTAGAAAATTCTATTAACGTTAGTTGGAATAATGCAGAAAAAATATTCTCTACTTCGTATCTATCTTTCAGTTAATTTACTAAACAAATGAGATAATAAAGAAAAAGAGATAGTTCTACACATTGAAATTTCGTTTATATATTAGATTACTGTATTGTGATAAATTACACCCACTGTTATTTAACAATGGAATATTAATGTATGTCATATATTATGGGATAATATTAAGTTAAATTGTTTAATAGGTTAAATTCATATCAATTTTTGGTGTAGATATAAAATCATCGTCATTAGATTCACTGTGATGCGTCCCTAAAATTATCTCATCATATATTTGTTATTGACAAGAGCATATGAGAATTCAAATTATAAACTAAAAACAACAATTTATTTAAATAAAGAGAACTAGGGTTATTGACTTCATAGTTAAAATAAAAGTTGGCTTTAACAAAATTTGTTATAATAAACTTAATTTTTCCAAACTCGAAAATTAAAAAAGTTAAATTTGTTGTTAGCAAAATCCTTTCATTGACATACTTATAGAATATAAGTCTGGAGAATCATTAAGATTTTCAAATATTATTTTATTATATTATAATTTGTGAGAAACAAAACTATAAACATTTATGAATTAATTACTATGGTATCAGAAAGTATCATGAAACTACTTTTATTGAATAATTTTTATTACATTCTCATAGTAACTAAAAATTTTATTATTGTTTCATGCACGCTTATTAATATTTTTAAAATTTAATCTATGAATAATGTAGAATTGACATTTTAGATACTTCTATTTTAAAATTACTAAAGTAAATAATTAAATTAATTATGTTGTTTTAAACGATAAAAATATTGACAAATTATCTAAGAAACAATGCTTTTGTTATATGATATAAGGATTAAGGAACATATACTAACTACTATGACTATCGGAGTTTGTGTTTAGTTAACTATACGTTACTACATCATATGCAATTTACGACGAGTTGCATATTTTTAACTCCAGCTAATACAAGGATGTCGCTGGCTTTTATTTAGGTCTTTTACTTTTTTTTACTCAAATAATTATGAGTGGATATAATTTCTCCAAAAATAGAAAAACTTTTATCATATTTTCATCGTAAAATAAATTAACTTTGAGCTTACATAATAAAAATCAGTAAAATCAGTAGTACGATTTTTTTATTGTTATTTTAACTGATCACATTTTAATACGCGTTTAACACGCGTTTAAGTATTTTACATTTGCTTCGAAAACTTTTTTTACGGCCATGTTTATTTTTCGTCGTCCCTTCACACTCTTCACACCAACAGCCAAATTTCCTTTAGAACTTCCAGATAGGGTCTTCTTTGAAACAGCAAAAGATTATTTTTTAGGGACATATCGGGAATATAAAGCTGCTAATAATGAACGCTTTCGTCCTTCACAAAATGTTATATATAAACAGCAATTACGGAAAATCGCAAGTTTAGAAGAAACCCAAGTGTGAGTGCTACAGAGTAAAAGCTCAAGCTGCATTAAATGTCTTTGAGGTAAGACATTTTCAAATGTCCTCGGCATACCTAATCTTCTGACAGGAAGTTTCTGAAAGAAGCTAGGCGTTTGCCTAATCCTTGTTAGAAGAAGTTTCTGAAAAGAAGCTAGGTTTTTGCCTAATCTCTGAAGCTCGGCATATCTAATCTTCTGATAGGAAGTTTCTGAAAGAAACTAGGCGTTTGCCTAATCCTTTGTTATAAGAAGTTTCTGAAAAGAAGCTAGGTTTTTGCCTAATCAGTTATAAGAAGCTTCCGAGAGAAGGTGTTGAATCGTCTTACTGGGAATGTTTTCTCACCACAATTTTATATTAATAGAATCGACAAAAAAACAGAAAAAAAGAAAAAAAAAAAGTATTAAAAAGTCCGCCCAAAAATATAATGAACGAAATTTTGCGAAATGCGAAGCCCGATCCAAAATCAAGCATCAATACTGATAATATCATGCCTCTCAAAGATCGTGATCTTTACGGACTTGTCAATGTGATTAATAACAACATACGTAATGCTCTATATGGAAAAGACATCTCAAAGGAACACTATCAATTTCTAGTTTGTGGGGGAACGGCTGGCATAGGTAAATGAAAAATGAAATAATAGATGGTTAGAAGGAACAAGTATAAAGATTTTATATTATATAACTCATGCTAACGTGATATAACATGAAATTAACTTATACTACGTTACCTTCAATTGATTATATTCCAGGCAAGACGCGATTGGGACATGAAGTTTTTAACAATTTGCGACATCACTGGACACTAAGGTTGGTCGCCGTAAGTAATAATTACGGCATTTCGGATTACAACCTGGGTTGCAACCCTAGTTTCGGATTCCGACTCAAAATTACGAAAATGCCGTATTTAAGTTGTAATACGAAATTATGGTAATTTAATTTCAGCCAAACTCGTAATGCCGGGTCAATTTTCGCGTTATGTCACGTGGCGTTATACTAATTTCCAAAAAAGGAAATTTTGTTCCCCAATAAAATCTAAGAGGCGGGTTACACAAGGTTACACTGTATTCCAAAAAAGGAAATTTTCTTGACGATCGATTGTTTATATAAGTCACGTGATTACGGCATAAGGTTGCAACCTTTACAACTGGTTACAACTATTACGGAGACTAACCCTACTGGACACTACCAACTGAATGGACAAAAAATGGGTTTCAAATTCACCATGAGTACCTGCAGCTCGACTTTGGTAACGACATAATATTAGATGTAGACGAGTACAATTTAGCTGCATCGATAATAATTATTGGAATACTTTTGGCTTACGAATTTTTTGTTAAAGGGAAATATGACATGCAGTTTCACGAGTTTTGCCATGAGGCTCTCATTAATAGAGATAATTTTAATAATTGCTAATATTCGAAGTTATTTGCACCTTAAAGGTGGCCAGTTCCTTTTCTTGTTCATTTAAATTGATGAATTTCAAGAATTATCAATTTTGATGGTTGGAATGCAGATACAGAAAAACTGACAAAGGGACTATTCAGATGTATGATGTATGAACTTGGGTGCTACATGATACATCAGAGTCCGCAGTGTATTTTTGTGCAAACATTCCTTTCAGGAACAGCACCATATAGTGTATACTATATCAAGATGCTATAGATGAGATATATATATTCTCAAATATTCCATATTTTTCAAACAAATATCAAATTCAAACAAATCCAAATTTTCATATTAATAATATTTTAAAATGTCTTACCAAGTATGTGCAAATTTTATTAATTCTCCTTTTAATAATATTCCTCTTAATAAACGTGCTGGAATACTTATTTGAGCATTTTTTGGGTATCTCATGAAAAGATACAATGGTTTACAGATGAGATTGATAAGTACAACCCAGACAACTTCTTCAATGGAGTTGTGGGAGATCTTGGCAAATGGTATGCAATCAGAGAATTTGCCGAGGAATGACAAATCCTTACCTAGGCACTCATTCACTACTGTATTGGAGCGATTCCAGTGATGAAGATGGATATTACCTCACAAGAATATCCTGATGAAACATTTGAAGTGTTGGAACATGCTTGACACATTGTTCTTAAAGATCGCAGTGACAGTAGATATGTGGTCCAAATGCCATTTATATTTCTCTATCTCTATAATCAAGTTCTTCATATGGCTACAAACTTTCTAGATGATGTTTTCACTTCTTGATGGATGATACAATGGCAGGATTGGGAATGTTTTATTGCTGAGTTTGAGGTGTTTTTGTAACAATATGCTTATTGAATTGGGTAAAGAAGTGCAACTACTTTGAGAGATTTACCAAGATGCTTATAATCACAGGCAGTGTTCAAAATTGGATGTGCGGAATGTGTACTCTGCATATGACCTTGAAATTTGCTCACAAACTGTACCATATTGATGTTCAGATTTTAATAGTAGCGCACATTATTCAATTTGCTCAGTAATATGGCAAAGTATATAGTGCACATCATTTATAAAACTCTCACACAATCATAAATTACGATGTATGTTGAGCACACATAGGTTTCCTTTTGAATTTTGAATACTGATCACAAGTATACCTTGGTGTTACGCATTAAGCTTCACCCCATTACATCCGAGAATAATTTTCATGCCTTAAACTTAGTGATCCTATCAATTTTAATGATGTAGACTGGAGATCTGATATTATTATCATTAATGGTTGGGAAGCACTAATTACGGATTGTTCTTAATATAAAACTACTGACAATGCGCAACTTCTGTTAATTTCTCCCAACAAAAATGTAAAATAAATAATATTAGCGATAAAGACATTCTGGCTGAACATGAAAAAAACATGAGCATTTGAAAGAGCACAGAAGCCACTTCGGTCTGAAATAAAAGTGTACCAGCTTATTACTGTGATGTTTCTAATCAGCCTTTTTATGGAAATCTTGCAGACATCCCCTAAACTGCTTACTAATCTGTCAGCAGAACTTTCAAGATTACTTCAGCCATGTCTTTGCCTCCTGTGCTGCTTTTGAAATTACAAGGGATAGTAACCCAAATTTCATTAATCCTGATCATTTATGTGTCCACTTAGAGTTCCCAAGCAACTTTCCAGTGAAATTTGTTGAAAAAGGCACTTTCGATCACAAAATGAAATGCTCAAAAAGATTCCAGAAATACAGAATCATCCAGATGCTATTAAAATGATGTTATTTTTTCCTTATAGTAATGATGTGACTATGTGAGAGCTCTAGATTCACCAAAGAAAAAGCAATGTACTGAACTTTATTCTAATATTGGATGTCAAAGTATAAGATACATTAAATTAAGTAATGCTGATAAAGTAAAATTATAGTTCTGATGATACAACAGGAGTCAAAAAAACTTAACTTTTATATGTTTGGCTAATTTAATTAACTTTTAATAATAAAATTCCATGCTAAATAAAGATGGTTTTTAAAATTGCAATATAACATACATGAGTTAAAGCAGGCGAAACTTTATTACAGTATTGATTTTTCAGATACAGTATATATCTATTCGGAAATAATATAGATAAATGTATGATGCTATCAAAGAGAGAGGAGTATGCGAGTCCCAGCAACAAGTTATTTTTTTGCTCTCACAGGTTTCTTATAAATTTCTATACTAATTTTTTTTCTATCATTATTTTTAACTACAAGATTCTCAGCTCTATCTACAAATAAATAATCTCATATCTCAATATCACTCCTACCCCACAATAAAACTCTACTGAGACAGAAAATTTCAAATCTATAACATAAATTCCGAAGATTAGCAACTGAGGTAAATATAAACAATAAAATATTTCTTATTCACACTTACCGCTATACTTAATTTTCATAATATTCTACTCTGCCTCATATTCTTGCTTAATGCATTATAATAGGTGTTTTGATTTTTTTATTGCCAGTATAATACTGCGCCAAACATCAATAATTTATCATAGAAAATTTTGCTGTATTATTTTAGTGTATCCTATTACCCATATGATAGTAGCGCAATAACCTCACTAATTTATTGTTACTTTTACACAAAAGCACTTTGTTCTCTCCCACTTTATCTCTTTTTTGACATTATTTTAAAAAACTTCGCTCATTTCCTCCTATCTTTTAAAATAAACTTTAAACTACCTCTCTTTATCTCTTCAGTAACATTTAAACATTAATTTAATATTTCTTTTTGGGAATATGGTAAGATTTCTATTATGATTTGCTCTCACTTATTTTTTTAATTTTTTCTGGACTATTATTTTACCCTTTCTTGATCATTTGATCTATCTTATGTGATTTTTATAAGATTGCTGTTTCTGCAATAGAAGATCCAAATGAGGAATTATAACCTATTTGAATACTCTAAAGAAGGGTGATATCCTCATCTGTACAGAACTTATTTTCACACTCTTTTCTTTCCAAAAAAAGTACAGGGAAGGTGAGTACTCAAATTCTCACTTAAAAAATTAACCTTGTGAATAATCTTGAAGAACACATCTTAATAAAAGATAGTATTTCTCAAGATTTTTGCAATACAAATGTATATGCCATTTTGATTAATTATGATGAAACTCCTTTAGACAAAGAATCCATACTTAAATGTACAATGATTAGTTGCTGCAATTTTCCATGCTTACAACAATTTGGTCTAACATCTGATGATATTTGGTTAACTATAGCAAGAACATATTAACTATAATGCAGAAAAATTTTGTTGTTGTTTTGTTTTGTGGGAGTTTCTTGGTGAATCTCATGGATTTTATCTTTGATAGTATTGATTTTTTTCAAAACTGAGTTCAAATTGGAACTGAAAAAATCTATTAATTCTGAGATATAGTTTAGTATATTTGTGATTTTGTGACATCAATATATCTTATTTTTATAAGTAGTATATGTATACAATTTTTAATTGTAATTAATTTTCAATATTTACCATCAATCAATACTAAGAGAAAAGAAAATAGAGATTTCCTCTCTACAAGTATTACATCCAAATATTTGTTATTTTTGTCATAGTTTCTTAACACTCACGTGTAGTCTTTAGTCTTAAAATGTAAAATGGTGGATGGAAAGAGATTCCTACAGAACAAATATATAAATTTTTGTATTCTTTGAAATAAATTGTCAAATGAGAGGTTGTACAATTTCTCATTCCCAAATAACCATAAGTAATGGTAGATATCTAATTAATAAGAAAATCACCTCCAAGAATTGAACTTGAACACAGAAATTGTGGAACCAACGGTGATGGATTTGTTGAGTTGATAAGTTATTAAGGAAAGAACTCAACAAAGGAACAAAATAAAGGGTATCACATGTGAAGAATAAATCACGTGAGATAGATCAAATGATCAAAGAGTGAATTTTACAAGACAAAGGATCTCTCTGACACCAATTAGCATAGTGCAATGCTTCATGGGCGATGCAAACGATCCCCTTGTAAAAAT
>JADRCO010000258.1:0-40410 GCA_021464525.1 Rhizophagus sp. LPA8_4_AMF | reverse complement strand
ATGTTATAATTAATTTGGGATGTCATAATTAATTTGGGATGCTATAATAATTTAGGATTTGTACATTTGGGATGTCATAATTAATTTGGGATTTGGGATTTACCTAAAGTATTTTGGGTGGCATTTATAGTTGTAATTACCTACAGATACTTGGAAGAGATAAGCATTTTCTGATAGTGTATATGAATAGTTACTTAATACTGTCCAGCTTGAAAGTGGTAATCTTTCTTTACAGGTCACTTTGCGATAATTATATTTGGGAGTAAAGTCGTCAAAAGCTGTATGAATGCCAACTTCTTGAACTGCTTTTAATACATTATATTGATCAAAGTGATTCCATATGCTCATACAGATATATACTTTCTTTTTTGTATGATATCCTTGAAGTGAAAAAGCGCAAATATCCTCAAACCCAAATTTTGATGTGTTTTTGAGAGTAGCAGATAAAATGTGTGCTAATATAGTCTTAAATAAAGAGAGGAATAATTATCTGGCACTTCAACATCAAAGAAGGGTTTAATGCCTGTAATATCTACGATTGCCTTTTGCCCATTAATTAAAGTACCACTGATACATAAAATATAAGAGGATTCAGCTTCATCACTCACATCTATAGGCATAAAATGTATAGGTTGCTTGCCAGATAGACTTTATTGAAGTATATCGGTCTATCCCATTATTATATTCTACCATGATATCATTGCATGATGGGATGCCAGTTAAAGGGCCGATGTTATTATAATAAATAAAAGGGCCAGAGGTCAGAGCGATCAGTTTGGTTAAAATTAGTTAGTGTATATATGCCGTTAGTTTAAAAATGTTTATATTTATAATTCAAAAATCTTTAATTATTTTTTTTCAATAGTTGCAAAAAAGAAGTAATAGCGAACTTAATAAGCAAATTGTAAAAGAAAGGTAACCAGATATATATCTAAAAGTAAAGGCTTCTATGTAATCAATTATATAAAAATTGGCAAAAACCTTCATCTAACATTAGTATGTGCTCGGGTATATACAGTATGATATCTAGGGTAGGCAAGTGTGCGTTTAGATGTGGCATAAAGGCTACATCTTAATGGTATGTATCTGGGCATAGTATAGTCTTCGTGTAAGACTTATCCTTCCTAGATATATACCTGGGTATGATATAAAGTCTTCTTTGGAAATTATTATATAAAATATGGAAGAAGACTTTATCTTTCTAGATATATACTTGAGTATAGTATAGCCTTCACGTAAGACTTATACCGGCAATAAATATCTCTCAAAAGTAATGAGAAAGTTGCAAGGAAGTTGCAAGGAAGTGCCAGGAACTAAAGGCACAGTAAAATTAACAAAAATTACTATTTTCATCATAAATTCAGCTAAAACTTTGGACATAATAATTCAGCATCCAAGCTAAACATAAAAATGACCAAGAGCTAATAGAACTAGTCTAGTTTTCTGCCAGTTTCCTACCAGTTCCATGATAGTTCCAGGATACACTATCATAGCGCTAAGTTAGATCCCAAGTCATGTGTTCCAAAATCGGCCAAAATTATGCTGGTCAAAATTTGCTTAATTTCGACCAGTACTATTTCACAATTTTGGCCAGAACTTTGGATATAAGAACTCAGCATTTAAGCTGGATCTTCAAATCACATGCTCTAAAGATCGGCCAAAATTATGGTATAGTGTTGGCCAAAATTAATCACGAATTTACTGCACCGCCTGATGCCTTTTTTTTTATACTATCTTGGCATCTTAAAGGCAACTGAATAGGCATGCATTTCATATCTTTAGGACATATAAATTAATAGATTATAACATTTTATTAAGGACATATTAATCAATAAATTATATTGTCCTAGAACATATTAACCAATAAACTATATTGTCTTAGGACATAAACTATATTATTCTAGGACATATTAGTCTGAAACAAGTGGTTTGTTCTAGGATATATTAATATATTAATATATTAATATGTCCTAGAATAAACCACTTAAGCATAAAAAATATTTTAAGTATATTTTAAGTATATTTTAATAAGAGTGCTTTTTATAGGGATATATAACAGTAAAAGAATTAATACCATTACCACATAATAGGCTGAAGGATCTCTTGCTGTGATTTTCTTTGTGAGTAAAGATATTGGGGATTTCTACTTTAGCAGTTATGTACAGGTGACAATGAGGTTATGTCACTTATGTGAATTAGTGGTATACTTTTATATTTTGGGAAGTTAAGAAGGTTTAAAAAAATATTTTTTCTTTTTTCTTTTTATTTGCTATAGCGTAGCAGGTCTCTGAGTTAACCAACTAAGAAAGCAGTGCTGTTTGTTAAGAAAGTATGCTTTACCTTACACTTACCTGCTGAGTGAATGGGCTCATTAATTGTGCATACATGAAGTTCTTTAAGAATGACAAGTAGTTTATTAATTTTTAAAATTGTTTTATACTAGTTTTGATTTTTACTTTTATGTATTACCTAACTTTTTCAGATGCAATTAATTAATAAATGTGCTGCTGCAATTAAAAAAAAAAAAAATTATATAATATCAAATAATTAAAATTTTTGAATTTAATACCTTTATAGTTTAAAGCTAAATAATTATAAGTAACAGAATTAATATACTATTTTAAATAAAATGGCCTGTAAATAAAATTTATTGCATTTAAAATCTTTATTAATTATATATATACAGCCTAAATGTATTTTATTTTAAAGGTATATTTTCATTTCAGTTTATAATCTTGGGATATCATTGCCTATACTTTTTTCTCTCAAACTAAGAATATTTGCCATCTTTAAATGTACTTTTAAACAATAGAATTTTATATTTACTGCCTGTAAGATTATTCAATAGTTTGAGGGTATTTTGTAATTTGAAATACAACTTTTCAGAATTTTAATGTGTTATTGTATAGCTCAAAAGTACAATGAATAGATGAAAGATGTAATTTTATATCTTTTTATCCAATATAGGAATGTAGGATAATGATAACAGATAATTATAATTGACTTTAATTAGTAATCATTTCTCTGTTTTGTGTGACTAGTACTAATAATATCTACTTACTAGAGATGGACGAAATAATTTATATTTCAAAGACAATTTAAAAAAGAGCACCTAAGCATGTGCAAAAGGATTATTTATTTGATATTAATAATCAAAATTATTATACTACAGTGTTTTGATCAAAATTATCCTATAGAATGATGTTGCTTCTGTTTACAAATTATACAATTAAAATCTGTTTAAGATTTGTTTACAATTCTTTGATAAGCTTCAGTCAATTGACGTTCTAATATTTTAATCATACTATCTTTATCTAAATTTTTTTCTTCTAAACTTTTTTTTTCAATTTCTAATACGGTTAGACGAGTTTTCAATTCAGTATTTTCAATAGTTAATTCAGCAACTTGTTTTTCAAGACTTTCCATTTTCTCAACTCTACGCTGCCTACTTCTTCTTGCTGCCTCAGTATTCTTTGCACGTTTTCTTATTAAATCTTCGGTAATAGTTTGTGGATCTTTAACAAATTTGATAAAAGCTTTCTTACGTGATGATGAAGAATTATTCGTTGAAGTTTTGGTTTGTTCTGAAGTGAGAGCAGCCATTGTTGCAGAAGTACTATCCGCAACTGAACATGATGGTCCTATAGAACTTGAATCCTGTGTAGAATAATATGATGTTCCATTAGGTTTAACTTTTTCCTATAAATTCAACGAGAAATGAGAGATTAATTACAAATACGGTTAAATTTTTTTCTTTTAGAAAAAACATACCGATTGTACTTTATTAGACATTGGTTCGCAATTTCGGTTTCGGTTCGCAACTCGCAGAATATGGACACAATTTGAATATATAGCATTCTAAGTCTGTATATATAGCATTCTAAGTCTGTTAAAAAAAAAAATGTCGCGAAAAAATTTATTGTACTTTATCTGATAATTATGATTCAGCAAAAGTAACCGTTACGGCAAATTACGGAATCATGATTGGTAACTAAATTAGCTAAATTTGTCTGTTGATCAATCTCTGTTCTCATGCGCCTCTCCAAAAGTCTTTCGCGTCTTTTTCGCGTCTATAATAATGACTTCAAAAGTAAACCTTGTTCAGATAAATCAAGAACAATCTTCCAGCAATAATAATGCTATTGATAGTGAAGACAACGGAATGTAAGTTTTATTAATTATGGAAGTTCGTTTCTAGTATAGTATTAATTTACTTAAAAAATTATAAAGGAAAACCATGGCTACATTGTTACAAAATAGTATTCAAGGAGTGCAAAATTCTTTTAGTAGTGTTTACACTGTGAGTCATCATTATTTATTCTATATCATTTATTTAAATTTACGTTAATGATATTATCTTATTTAATAAAAGACACTAGCCGCAAATTTAAAACAATCACTTGAAATGACTCACACCATGAATTCAGTGATGGAACAATTTTTATTGTCTAATCTTCGAATTAGTTTGTATATTATTTTATTTGTGAAACATTTAATTTTTTTTGTATTTGATTAAAATTCAATTTTACTTTATTACTTTAGCATCCAATATAACACAAATTCATAAATTAGAAACACAAGGAAACTTTATTCCTAGTTTATTAACTATCACCATTATTAATTCTGGACAATTTCCTATACCAAGTATTTCATGTAGTATAACTTTTGTAAAGAAAGACCATAATGAGGTAGAATGAAAATTATTTTTATATATTTCATTAGGAAAGTACAAATTTGGATCTAATTATAAATCAATTTTAGCTAGTAAATATAGATGTAGAATGTAAAGAATCTACAAAACGTGGAATTACAAATCCTGATTCCGAGTATGTGTTATTCATTGATATTAGTAAATATGCAAAAATTTTAACCGCTATGTATTCCTTCAAATAGAACGACTTCAATATCTTCAATATTTGTACCAAAAACTTCTACTACGGCTTCGATCTTTACGTTATCCCCGCAAACCCAAATTATTGAAAAGTTGAAATTGGCCCCATCCGAGTTCTGTCAAGTAAGTTATTATAAATTTTCAAATTTCAAAATTTTAAATTTAAACAAATATTATTTTTAAAAAGTATAATGCAAAAGTCAATGTGAGATTTGCAAGTCCTGGAACTGGAGAATTACTACAAAAGGAACACTCTTTCGGTTTATATCTTATTGATCAGGTTTAGTTATAAAGAAAGATTTGACTTTTTTATTAATATTTTATGTGATTTACTGAAGAATATTTACTTCATTAATGAAGTGCGAGAAAAGTGTACGTTTTGAAAGTCAATTAACAAAATATGAATGTAGTCATGTTATCGTGGAATTATCTCCTTATCTTTTACGTCAATTATGGAATGTCCATCCAAGTAGTGGATTGTCAGAAGCGATGGCATTTGAAATCAGTTGGAAGGTAAGAAAATTTATTTGAATTTTTTTTGGAAGATTATATAATATTAAAAAAAATTTTCAATTGAAAGAACGAGATATATTCCTTAATTCATATAAAGAAATGGATTGGTGCTGATAAATCTAAAGTTCTTTGTCAAGTTCTTTATTTTAATAATGCAAAATCAAGTTCTGAGATTATTGATAGAATTGTTGAAGAATTAAAAGTATTAAGTACTAATAAAAATAAAGTTTAGCAATAAATTTAAACATTACCTGTAAACCTGCCAAACGAAAATTTTTTAAAATAAAGCTAAATGTATTATGATCGGCTATGTTATGACGTCATATTCGCCATATTTAAATGGTCTACTAATAGTACCAGAACTTTCAATACTTTCGATCCTTTTCTTGGTTTATATTGTGCTTGTTCAAAAAATGGCTGCTAAAGCAGATCCAAATAAACAAGGCTGGGAAGAATCCGTAAGTTTGTTGTACTTGTAATTATGGCTTCACGTCAATAATCACTTATACTTTTTTCATATTGCAAAGGAATTTCCGATTCTTTGCGAAACTTGCCTTGGAGACAACCCTTACGTTCGAATGGTAATCTAAAATTTATATTTTCTTCATTCTTTTTTGAATATAAATTTATTCTTTAAAATACTTAATTTCTTACTTTTTAATTTATTCGCATCAAGACAAGGCAAGGATTTGGAAAAGAATGCAAAGTAAGTTCGGTTTTTCGGTATTATCTATTTTTTTTTATTAATAATTAATAATTCCATTAGGTTTGTTCTCGTCCCTTTACAATCTTTAGATGGCTTCCTGGAGCCGGGATGCGATACAAAAAAACAGAAATTTGTCAAACATGTGCTAAATTAAAGAATGTTTGCCAGACATGTTTATTGGATTTACAATACAATCTTCCTGTGCAAGTTCGTGATACAGCTCTTAACATTACTAATGATGCACCTAGGTCAGAAATCAATAGGGAATATTTCGCTCAAAATATTGAAGGGAAGGTAATAAAAAACTTATTAATACTCCGAAATTTTTGATCTGTTACTAACCTTCATACTTTGAATTAATAGATCTCAGGTGCTGAAAGTCTAATCAATTATGGAAAAGCAGATTCATCTGGTCAGGAGATGTTAAAAAAGCTTGCTAGAACAGAGCCTTATTATAAGCGCAATAGACCACATATATGTTCATTTTTTGTTAAAGGGACATGTACACGTGGCGACGAATGTCCATACAGGTGGGTAATAACTCATCAGTATATTTTTATAGCTTCTATTATATTTTATTTTGAATTATTATATCACACTATTTAGACACGAGATACCCGAAGAGAATGAATTATCCCATCAAAATATCAAAGATCGTTATTATGGAACAAATGACCCAGTTGCAAAAAAGATTTTAAATCGTGTGAAGGGCGGTAATGGTTCAAATATCACACCGCCAGAGGACAAAACAATTGTATGTTTTCTTTTTTTCAGAAATATTATTGATTAATTTCACTAATTATTTATATACTTTTTTAGACATCGTTATTTATCACTGGAGTCGAGGATGATATCGGTGAAGCTGACCTTAAAGGATATTTTTACGCATTTGGAGAAATTAAATCAGTCGTAGTTGTACATAAGTCACGATGTGCCTTTATTAATTTTGCAACTAGAGCATCGGCTGAACAAGCAATAGATAAATCTCATAATAATTTGAATATAAAAGGGCATGATTTGAAAATTACTTGGGGGAGACCGCGTCCTACTGGACCCAAAACTGAAGTTCAGGCAGCTACTACTCAAAATGTTGTTCTTCCTCCACTTGAATCAATGCAAATTCCTGCACCTCCTGGTGAAGCGCCGCCAGATTTTCTTTACCCGAGTCAAGGTAAAAAAGAAATTAAATTTTTATATTTATATCTCTTAGCTGACAAATGTTTCTCTTCTTATAGATCCAACTTATCAAGGTTCTTCAACAAAAGGATGAAAGCTTTTCAACATCAATGCAGTTGAGATTACAAATTTTAGAAATTTATGATGAACTTTATATTTTTAATTAAATATCCCAAATTTTATTTTATTTCTCCTGTTATATTAATATACAATGATAAATAAACAAGTAGAATAAAGTTTATCTATATCTAGTAATTTTGTCTATATATTTTTTTTTCTTCTACTACCATCAATGATTATAAGGCTTATAGCAATAAGTAAGAAAACAGAGCTGAAACCGGACAAATATATAGCAGAACCAGTCTTATTATCTCCAATGCCAGGAAAAGCACCAATTACGTTAAATACTAAAGAAAATAGTGAAAAGGTAACAAAGAAGGAAACTATATTAAGAATAAAAGATACTAATAATAAAATAAAAGCTGAAGGATAGCAATACTTTCTATTATCAGTAGTGGTAATTAATATTAAAAGGAAAGCCAGCGCATCAAATATTGACGCAGTGATGATAGGACGAGCTATCCAACCGGATTTACCATTAGTAGGTTCTTTAGGAAGAAAACTGTCAAAGGCCGATAATAAAGCGTTTACGGCTTTTTTACCAACTTCTTGAGCAATTTCGCCTGCTTTTTCACCAACTTCTTGAGCAATTTCGCCCGCCTTTTCACCAGCATCTTTGGCAATTTCGCCTGCTTTTCCACCAGTATCTTTGGCAATTTCACCCGCGTTATTTGCAGCTTCGCCTACTTTATCCACTACACCGCTTGGATCAATATCGATGCCACGTTTATTTACTTCTCCAGATTGAATTTCATTAGAAGTTGGGACTAAATAAAAAGAAACATCCTTTTAATTTTATTTCACAGTGAATATTAATATCTCATATTTAAATTTACCTTTATCAAAGTTATGTGATACCTCGCTGGTGCATTTATCATCAATGCAGTAACCTAATAAAGTGAATGTTATACTTTTCCTTTGAAGAATACTACTGATAGGCCCATCAAAGGTGAATTTATTTAACTCTACACTGCCATTTGTACTGCCAATTAACATAGTAAGGAAGGATATTAATGATAATAGAACAAAAACAAGAGCGGCGACTCTGTACTTATTTTTGTAGATTTCTCCTAAGTGATCATTAATTCTTTTTGACAAAATTTGTAATTGGTTGTTATCCATTTTTACTTGTTTATTTTTATTATTTTTTAGCGAAACTGTTTATAATTTTTTTTTTCCACAGTCCCGCTGTGTATACTTAAATAAGATGAAATAACAGGAAAAATTGAAAAAAATTGGGATATTAGTGGACTGTGTCAATTCTTAATAACGTGTGAATTAATGGTGTATTTATAAGAAAATTACATTTCTAAGTAATCTTTGTTTTCTTTTTATAATCATGGAAATCGAGACAAAGGGAAAAAATTCATTGTTATGTGAATGCTTGTATTGTATTAAAGGTTAAGCGCTAAAACTAAATTGATCCGAAGATGACAAATAAGAAGATCTGTTTATTTACAAATAAGGAAGTAGTAATAACATTTTTTAAACACAAAAGAATACATGAACAATTAATATATATATATATATATTTTTGAAACAAATCTATAATGCTGATCTTACGGATAGCTGTTTCGTGGATAATATCCAAAAAAAAAAAAATTAATTTAAAGGTTTTGTTTACCTAATCGAATTCAAGACACCAAATCCCCGCCAAATTTAATTTGTTTCATAAAACAATGGAACAAACTTCTCCACAGTTTTCCTTTATATGGAATTGATGGGAACAGATTTATAAATAAGGAAATATCATTAAAAAAACCTATAAATAGATAATACAACGAAAAAGTATTGATCGACAAGCATGGTATAACTGATACGGTGATACCGCTGCTTGCACAAATAAAAAATCGTGCAACCTTAATTTCTACAGAAACCTTGTTGCAAGCAATACTGAAATAACGATCGCTTCGATGTAAAATTAATCTAGAGAAAACTTTATTTATTGTAGATCTCTAATATATTTCATATACCCTAGCTTTTGCTAGTCGCCATGGAAACAAGTAATCTAGTTACCGTTTCGCTATTTGTTACCACAGCGATCTTAATAATTACACCATTTTTTGTAACTCCAAAAGTAAAAGACTCAAAACGAAAGAAAAAAAATAATTCCAACAAAGAAAAAGAAACTAAAATTTATACTTTTGGTCTAATAAATCAGGGGAATAATATTTGTTTTCTTAATTCTGTACTACAAAGCCTAGCTTCATTAAAAAGTTTCCGGAAATATTTGGAAAAAAAAATTGAAAATAAACCAATAGATGCCGAACTACTAGTAACTGTTGCATTACACGCAACATTAGAAAGACTCAATGAGCCTCTAACGAAACAACAATCATTTATTGCAACTGATGTAGTTTGGGCCTTACAGGCTAACGCAAGACGTTTAATTAATAGGCAACAACAAGACGCACACGAACTCTTTCAGTTCTTATTTCAATCTCTCGGAGCCGAAGATGATCATATCCGACGTCCGAAATCTCTTTTTGACGTTGAGCTAATTAAAAAAATGGCTGCAAAAAATGATACTATTACGAATATTGTAAATGATCGTAATCCGCTTCGCGGGTTAACAGCATATCGTGTTTCTTGTATGAAATGTGGATATTGTGGGCCAATTCGACACACAACATTCGATAATATTTCGATTCCACTCCCATCAGGACTCCCATCTATTCCTCTAGATGTTCTCTTACGAACATATGCTGGGACCGATTTCATTGATGAATACAATTGCCCACATTGCTCTTTGGTTGAAACGTTGGCAGCTATTGAAAAGACGCTTGAAATCGGGAAAGACGATCTTGCTAAAGGAAAGCTCGAAAATGATAGACAAATCATCAAAAAGGCACTTGCGACCGATGTTGATACGGACATAAGTGATCAATTGCAAGTGACGAAATTGGCCCATGTAAAAAATACTGCCAGCAAAGTTACAATGTTTGCAAAGCTACCAGACATTTTTTCACTTCACTTTTCTCGATCCATTTATTATCAAAGTGGGTTTACTTTTAAGAATCCGTGCAAAGTTAAATTTCCAGAGTCAATTGACATGATGAAATATATATCAGGAGGATACTTGGCTAATATGCCAAGTGAGCCGATGTCAGCTCCGCCATCACCAATTGCCTCGTCTCCGATGTCATCACCAATTTTAGCAGGTATTGGTGCGAGTTGCAAGGAAGACGAGATTCCATCTGGTGAAGGTGAAAATATTTATAAATTAAAATCAGTCATAGTTCATCAAGGTGATCATAGATCAGGTCACTTTATTACTTATCGTCGCAAAGAAGAAAGCGATAGTTGGTGGCGTCTTTCTGATGAGTATGTTGAGGAGGTTAAATTAAAGCAAGTGCTTAACGAAGAGGCTTATATGTTGTTTTATGAAAAGACCTAATAGAAAACTTCATTTATTAATTTCTTTCTTTTTATTAATTATTTTATTTACTTTTTTTTATCTCAGTTATAAGCATTGTAAATATAATTTGTTAAAGTTTTTCTTTTTACACTTGCATTATCGACTTTCCGCGATTGAGGGTGATTTTTTCTTGTAAATATGTGTATATTTGTAATTCAGTAACCGCTTTGCTTAGTAATATTGAATGATATTTAAAAAAATTTTTTGTGCTGACGTTAATTGTATCACACAAAATAAATTATTTTGTACATTAGGTTAATCGATTATAATTAATGTAAAATTCTGACCTTATTTACTTTCAAAAAAAAAGTAATCAATATATTTTTATTTTACTTGCCCTCTTCAATTAATTGACCAGAGTCAAAACAAAATGTAAAATAATCAATGGTGACACAAGATTTTAAGATTATCAAATTTACACCATCTGACTCTAGAGAAAGAATAAAATTTACAACGATTTTTTTTTTTTGATTTACTGTAATTGATTTAATTAATCTATGTAAAGACAAACGAACGTCAATATGATAACTGTGTTATTTCTACGTACATAAGACGTATAATTGTTATAACCATCTGGCAGAGATAATTATAAACTATGAAATCCACATGAAATACTTGAAATTTACGTAATACAGGTTGTACATTACATATTTTGCACATGTTCGAAGATCAGGCGCGCCTTTTTTTTTAAAAAAAAAAAATAAAATAATAAATCCACGATGTATTTCCTCGATATATTTTTTTTCGATTTTTTGTACGTTACCCAATTTCTTTCTTTTACATTGGATACTAGAAATGTATCAAGAATTTTTGGATAAGATTGATTTTTCTCAAAAATCCTTTTGGATTTCTTTCGCTTCTATAACTTTTAATCCACTTTTTTGGAATGTTGTCGCGAGAAGAGGTTAGAGATTCTTTACTTTTTTATTTATAAAATATAATAGAATATGAATTATTATTTTAAAAAATATATATATATATGTAGAACATAAAACGAGATTTTTAACCCGTTTTGTTGGTGGAAATCCATATATTGGTTGTTATTGTTTAGCTATAATAATTTTTTTCCTTGGAATTTTCAGAGATATCTTGTAAGTCTTTAACCTATCAATTTAAAAGTTTGTTTGTTATACATCTATTTACGTTTCTACGTTAAAAAAAAAATTAATTTTTTCGAAATCCGAATGAATGAAGATATAAAAGTGCAATTGATAAACAGCAAAAACTTTCTTCTTTAGATAGTGATTATTCGAAAGGATTAGCTTTAGTATTATTTTTTACCGGAAATTTTTTTGTATTATCATCAATGTATGTGTTAGGTGTAACAGGAACTTATTTAGGTACGTGAAATTTTATTTTTGTTCTTTGTATGGTTTCCCTCTAATTTTATTTTGATAAATTTATTAGGCGATTACTTTGGTATCTTAATGGATGAACGTGTTACATCTTTTCCTTTTAACGTTCTTGATAATCCGATGTATTATGGTTCTTCAATGGTATTTCTATCTACTGCTTTATGGTATGCAAGTCCTGCCGGAATTATTTTGACTTGTTGGGCTTTTATACTTTACTTAATTGCACTTAAATTGGAGGGGTACGCGTCCTATGATCATATTGATATATTTAGACTTATCTTCTTAACTAATTTCATTATCTTTCTTTTCTTAGACCATTCACTTCAATGATTTATGCACAACGCGAAGAAAAAAAAAAATGAATAAAGGTTTACATTTTGTAAAATGAATGTAAAAACAAATTAGGTGATAATTAATTAATTTATAATCTATTATATTTATTTAACAAATGAGATTCTTGTTTGTCATATGATGAAATTATTCATTGCTAATATATCATCATTACATAAAATTAAAGAAAATTAAAATTTACTATTTGAAAAGAAATATATAAGTACAATATAATTTACAAATTTACATTAATCTAATACGGTATGCTGCTTAAATCAATATCAGTCGGTATATATCCTTCATCAAAATCAATTTCATCATCATCCTCACCCTCATCATCATCCTCGTCGTCGTTTTCGTATTCGCCTTCATCATCTCCATCATCTATTTCATCGTCGTATCCCACCATACTTGCGTTTTCATCTGAATATATATCCATTCTTCCTGGCATATCAACATCACCTCCAACATAAACAATCCTTTGATTAGTTATTACAGAATCGTTTCCATCTGTTTTATTTAATAAATGATTTCCCGGTGATTCTAATACACCATGTGCTGATATTGTAGGATTATTACTGATATTACTGTTACTGCCCGTTATACTATCGGTTAAATTTCGAATCATCCCTAAACGTGGAGATCCAATCGTAACAGCTGAACTCCTTGGAGACGATGGTGTTGTTGACTGATTCTCATATATTTCTAGAGGTATTTCAATGTCTGGTAAAGGCGGTTTCCAATAATTCCAATCATTATAAACTGTGTCCCATTTACGACCACCAATATGAGGAAACATTTGATCCACTAAATCACTTAAATCTACATATCTATTAAGAAAATTTCATTAGAAGCCATAGTTAAATTTATACATACTTAGAAAATTAATCATACTTACGATGATCTATATCCTGACAATAACTCCAATATTACTTCACCATTTGAATCAATTGTGAAGATTCTTGACGATGGTACATTAACGCTTCGATAGGATAAAGCATCCTATATATAATATATTTCAATCAATTTCATGAATCAAGAAAGATTCCAAGATTATAAAATTTATAATTTATACCGTTATTCTATTTCCAAATCCTGCAAAAAATGGATTTCTGTCTCCAAATAATTTTTGCACGTCTCGCAAGCATGCCATTTTGAAAACTTCGGGTTTGCGCATAATTACCTCCCTGAATTCGAAAGAAATTTCTTATTAGATCAAAATCAAAAAATTTGAAATTGAAAGTATGAATTAATGATTTGGTTGTATGGTACCTGTGAAAAGCGGTCAATAAACGATCAGGTGACATAATAACAGGCCCATCAGGTAATTGATATTTGTCTTGTTCCACTTTCTTTAAATAATCTCTTGTATAATCAGCCTAAAAAACATAAAAAAGCTCAAATATCTTTTCTATTTAATAAGTTTTTAAATGATTTAACTTCTATTACCTGTCCGATAGCTCTACTTGTCAAATATAAAATTTGATATCCATTCCTTGTAATATCAGTATATAATTTGGCAACACCTGAATGTGTCCAGTCTCTGCCAATCATTGTAAACACATGACCAAGAGCATCTGACCTAATAACAATAGAAAGTGAGTTTATTGTAATAAAAGAAATTAAGCATGAATTAAACATTTCTAATTACTTTGTAATAGTTCCATCTATATCAGAAATTACGATCTGTGTATCATAATCCCAGAAGAATATCTTGGCAATACATGTGGCTTTTTTTTGATAGGATGCGACGGAGAAAGATATCGTGTTTGCTCCTTTCTTTAAATTAAGACTTTTCTATAAACAATAAGCCAATGAAATTAGTACACGCGTCTATATATTTAAGAATTATAAATTCATTAGCTTAGCTTACTAATTGTTCAGAAGTAAGACGGAGTGTTTTTGCGTAAAATTTCGTTGGTTTTTCTTCTTCCTATACAAATAAAATAATGAAATTAATCAGAATCGATCATGGCCTTGTGTTTTCGTTATTACCTTGCTTACTAACCTTTTCGACGTCATTTTTTGGCTCGTCAACTTTTACTGGTGCTTCTATTGGAAGCGGACTTGATGAACGACTCCACCATCGACTCCATCCTCTTAAACTATATCTGCGCTGATCAGACGATCTACACTTATTATTATATAAATCAGTCACTGTCGAATCTGGAAGAGGCTTTTGAAATACAAGTAAAGAAGCTATTATTGGTGCAGCAGATTGCCACGAATAATATCTTAAGACGAAACAAAAAAAAAATTTTAATTTAATAAATTTAATAATTTTAATAATTTTTATTATAAAACATATAAAGTAAACAATACCTGTTATTATATTTAACAACTAAAGATTTATCATTCAAAATCCGTGGATTTTTAGAGAAAAATTCGTATGTAATTTGATTCTTGCGAAACATTTCAGCGTCAGTTTCCTTTAATAAATATATTTAAATAAACAAATTTGACTTAAATACAAGTTAAATATTAGAAAATAATCCAAGAATTAATAAATCATTATAATTACCTCGTCTCTTCCAAAATCTTCGCTTCCGCATAATGATATTTCAAAATGATGGAAATTTCCTCCAATTTCTATGCCTGATTCTTTTTCGGCTGTATTATCATTTTCCCAATCTTTATCGTCAACGCCATCTTGCCAGTGTTCAATTTTCTCAGATTTTCTCACAGGCAATGCCCCCCATCTCCATGACCATTCTCCCGAATCTTTCGTAGGCTTTTTGGGATCATATTCCAATTCTGTATCACTCAAAGGACTAGTTCTACTTGTTCGCCTTTCCAAAGGTTTTTCTGGTTTTCGTGTTTCCTCCAATTCAGTATCGGAAAATGGTCCTTCAGATTTTTCCCCTGTATTATATTAAAATAATATATTAATGAACTGAAAATTTTATAGACATTGCTACAATGTCAAATCAAAATTAACAAAAAAAAAAATAACGCACGAACAATTTGGATGAACAGGTGCCATCGATAAAGCTCTCTCTCGATTCTGCCTCGATATTTCGGTTTCTAATTCTCCGTTTTTTTTTTGCGTTGCCATCACATCATTAAATTGAACTTCTGCACGAATTAACTGTATTATTATTATAGTCCTATTTATTGTTGTTACAATCGATGATGATAAAAAAAGGATATGTATATTATTTTCGAATAATATTTCTTACCTAGATCAGATTCATCCTTTTTCAAATCTGAAACAGAAGCAATATCGTTTAAATTAAGCTTATTGTTATTTTCTCTATTCGGCTGGTTTGCATCTTCACCATCTTTTGTATTATTCCATTAGAAGTATAAAAGTATAAACTAGTATTAGAATAGTCGAGTAAAATAATTTTAACAAAGAATCGGAAAATTACCGGTTTCAAGATGTAGCTCTGCCAATGAATCTCGTTTATCATCATTAATCGAAAATACTAGATTTGACGTGTTTGATTCCAATTTTATATCCTGACTGTTAACTGCAAGTTTTTCATTCACCTCATGAATAATGTCAACATTCAAAATTGTCTTATTTGATTCATCGTCATATTCATCTGGTATTGTAGTCGGAGTTGTAACCTCATCCGTTATAGTTCCTTCTTCAGACGTTGGACTAGCTGGAGTTATAATTTCCGAAAGTGTATCAACTTTCATCCTACTTATCTGCTCGGGCTCAGCAACAAACACTTTTGGTTCAGCGTCTCCTTCATAACCATCTTCTGTTCCAAAATCTAAAATGTTAATCGTAGCAAAATTATGAAAAATCATTTAAACCTGATTATAAAACAATTCACATACCTGAGCCAATTGCATTATTTTGTTCAACTTTATTTTTAGAAACTGAAAATTAGTTATAATTAATTAAAATATTGACAACATTTTTGCTAAAAAAGAATCATATTAAACGGATAATTACCACTTTCTTTAGAACTATCTGTATTTAAATCTAAGAAATCGGGTTCCTATTATGTTCGAAAAAATTGATTAGCTGTTCCCATATAGTTAGATTTGCTAAATCACAACAAATATTACCTCTTCAGTTGGTAAAGGCTGACTGGGACCTGCTAATGGAGAGGTTCGCAGTTCTTCCGGGACGTGATTTTCAGTTTCGAACACGAAAAAAGCTTCACCAGCTTCTCCAATTTTCATTGGGAAATCAACGACTTTACCATTGACGACAATTTCGACCTATATAAACAAGCAAATTAGTTATATACTAAACTAATAGTAAGATTATCAATATATACCTTTTTTTCTTGAGGTCTTAGAACCATTAATTTCCCGAATCGAACGTGAAAAGGTGAACATGCTAGTTCACCATTAGGTTTTTTAATAACGATTACGTCAATTGCGCCAGAAAGTGTTGATGGATTAATTTCTCTGTAAAATTGGTTTACAGTAGAGACTAATTTGTATACTGACTGCATACTTGCAAGCAATCACTTAAAATGTTTAAACGGCGATCGGCCGAGTTTGTAATATTTTACCGTATTCAAATTCGATTGCTAGATTGAGAGAATAAGTAATATTGAGTAATGAAATTTTTTTTTTAAAAAAAAACAAAAAAAAAGTTCGTAATCAAATCAATTTATCCAAAATTCGGGAAATTCGGGGAAATTTGGTCGCCGATTGTCTTTACGAATGATTGATTGAATGGTAAATGAATGATATCATTATTGCATATATAGATAACAATTGATCACTGTTAACACGTGGATCAATTAATGGTTATGAACATATAAGGGAAGTAGCACCATAAGTTTTCGATTGACTTTTTTGACTTGAACGTTTATATTCCAATAATGAAAATTGAAGCAAACCTAAGTCGATATTGTATTGGTAAGGGGAGAGAACAGCAAGTTGATTTGTTATCCGACGATGATTTCTATTCGCAAGAAGATTATGAAGAACTTGAAGAAATCGAAAAATGGATCAGAAACTTATGTGAGCAATAATTAAATATTATATTTTTATTAAAATGAAATGCGAGTAATACTCACTAAATTTATATGACAGTTTTAGTACACGAAAAGGTCCCATTCATAAACGTCGACCAAATATTGGATTTATATTATAAGACCTATTGTAGTGAATTTGACTGGGACAATTTCGCGAGGTCTTCTGATACAACATTATCTGAATTCATACTTGAAACTTGGCCCCAAAGTTTTAGAATTGTAACTTGTCCAAATAACAACTCGGAATGGATTTCTTTAACTAATTCAACCATAATAAAAGATGAATCTTTTGACGCGTTTCTATCTACAAAGAAAACGAAATCTAATGGACATGATAAAGGCTTATATGATATCAGATTCGGTCGTGACATTGGCAAAGTTGAAAATGAAAAGCGATTGAAAATGCAAAAGCAAAAAGCTGAGCAAATTTTGTGGAAAACGCGAAATTTAGTCCCAAATCGGACCATTTTATATCCGTGCTGTTTGGAATTATTATACAAGGAATTGTATAAAGAGATTGTTGATATTAAATCAACTGAATATCATAGTTTTTCAGAATTAATGTACAATTCCATAATTTGGAAGCCTCTTGGAAAAGATAAATTTATCGCGGTCAAATCTGAAAATCATAAGTACGACATATCATTATCAAAGAAAGAAGAACCTAAACTGAACGATTTGCAAGTCGGTGTAATATCCATTATATCAGGTAAATATTATGGTGGTTAGAGAAAAGTATTATATCAATATATTTATTGGAATTATAAGAATGTGATGATTATTCTTGATATAGAATAAGATAGTAATCATTCAAATAATCCATACATTTTTACCAACTTCTTTTTTCTCTTTTCATCGTCTTCCTTTTTGCTTTTTCCTTATCTCGCTGTTGTTTTTCCAAAAGTTTACGATTCTTTTCTTTTTCTTCATCATGTTGCTTTTTCATTTGCTCTCTTTGCAATTGTTCTTTTTGTTTTACTTGTTCTGCATTGCGATTGGTTTGTAACAAATCTTTTATGTAATATAAATAAAATTATTAATTGATATAAAAACAATCATTTAAATATTAAAAAAAAAAAATTAATGATTTATTACCTTCATTAATTTCCTTAGTTTCATTTCTGTCTTTATATTGGATTTCGGCTTCTCCATCTTCATTTTCTATAACCTCATCTAAATCGTAACTATATCTTTCAAGCAACTTTTCGCGTCTTTTGCGGTCTTCTTTTGTAAGCTGTTTTTTCGTAATACGAGGCAACATTGTAGGAGACTCGGTAGATATTAAAGCATCCGATTTTTGTTGTATAGCATCACACTCTTGTAAATAATAATATATTGTAAGACTTATAAAAATTTAGACATAAAGTACGAAAAAGAAATTTTATAATACCCTTTGCTTCTTTTTCTAGTTTTTCTTTAATTTCTTGTTCCTCTACTTTAAATTCAGCCCATGCTTCGAATATATCATCTATTATTGATTCTGATGATG
Source organism: Rhizophagus sp. LPA8_4_AMF (assembly GCA_021464525.1). Classification (NCBI taxonomy): domain Eukaryota; kingdom Fungi; phylum Glomeromycota; class Glomeromycetes; order Glomerales; family Glomeraceae; genus Rhizophagus; species Rhizophagus sp. LPA8_4_AMF. The sequence goes on along the minus strand of JADRCO010000258.1, from coordinate 21,460 downwards.
TGTCCTTAATGAAAATTGAAAATAAATAAATAAAAAATTATTTAACAACTATCAAGCTTATTATTAAATATTCTCACTGTTGCACCCAATATAAATTCGGAAATGGCTTCTTTCTTTTCCGATTCTTCTAGTGAATCATCAGTGATAATTCCTACAATGTACTCGTCAAACGTCTAAATAAATTAACAGTGAATAAATTGAATTTTCACCTTGTTAGCAATATCATAGTTAACAAATACCTCATCATGTAAGCCAATAGTGGATAACTTTTTTTTAATCAGTTCATTTAGTTTCATAACGGAATTATTATAATACTTAATTTTAACGCGGCTAAAAATATTTAAATAGTGAGTACCTTACAAGTTGTGCAATGTAAGGATTATATTATATACTAGATGTTTATTTGTTTATTCATTATCTTTTATGACAACAATGACCGAACGTTATCTAAAAAACACATTAGACATTCCAAGTATTAACGATGCTAATCCCGAAAAACTTGATCATTTTGTAAAACTTAATACTGAAAAGATCCTTTTCAATTATCCAATATCACATTATTCTCGGGACTATAATGTATATGATGGTAAACATTTATTATTCAAGAAGTATTATTTCCGTTTTAAGTTTTTATAATAATTCTTTTAAATTTTAGGGTACGCTGGTATAGCTTTCACGTACTTCCACTTACACCAACTTAATCCCAATTTGACTATTGCTGGTGATAAAGTTGGTCTGTTGTGCACTACATATCTTTCAGCTGCATTATCTGCGGTAAAGAAAACTACGACAAAGCATGTTGGGTTTTTAATAAGTCATGTTGGTCCCTTGGCTTTAGCTGTAGTGGTTTATCATACAATAGAAAAAAATTCTGATGAAGCCTTAAATTATATGAATTTAATTCTTGATAAGTATCATCATTTAGCAATAAAAGAAGATTCTAATGAATTGTTGTATGGACGTGCAGGTTATATTTACGCGTTAAAATTTATACAAAACCATTGCTTCGATAATGAAGAGATCATGCAAAAATTAACAGATGTTAAAATCAAAGAAATTTTTGAATTGATCATCGTAGAAGGTCAAAAAGGTGGAGAAGATTCTGATAGTGTTGAGAAACCTCCATTAATGTGGAGTTGGAAAGGAAAAGAATACCTTGGTGCTGTGCATGGTGTTGGTAAGTGTTAATTAACACGTGTTTTATTTAATATTTGATCATCTTTCACACTAACAAGGAAAAAAAAAGCCGGTATCGTTGCTATCTTGTTACAATTTAAAAATCTTGCCGAACCATATTTGAATGACCTGTTTCAAACAATGGAATGGCTAGCTAAAAATGCATTTGAGAATGGAAATTATCCTTCAAGCTTGTCAAATCGTGGTGATCATTTGGTTCAGTAAGTACGCTATTATTGTAATCGTTAGAACTATGGTTAATTATTAATCTGAGCTAACGAGCAGTATTTCAAAGAGTATGCCATGGCGCTCCGGGAATTGTTCCGGCATTTTTAAAGATATATGAATTATATCCAACACATGCAATTTCTTCGACTTTATTATCTGCAGCTATAAAATCATCTGATTTGATATGGGAACGTGGCATTTTGAAAAAGGGTCTTACGGGCCTTTGTCATAATTCTCTCGGAAATGCCTATTCATTCCTCCTCCTTTATCTCGTTACTAAAAATGAGGAGCAATTAAGTAGAGCACTCGCATTTGGATTTTATGCAAGTCAATGGGAAAAAGAAACCGAAAAAAAACGTGTCAAAGTTCCAGATAGGCCTTGGAGTTTATGGGAAGGTCTTGCGGGAGGAGTTATATTTTGGGGTGATTTATCAACAGTATTAAGAGATGTAAAAACAAATCAGGGATTGACAGTGAGCCGAGAAAAAGTTCTCGGGTTTCCTTGCTTTACTGATTTATAGGCAAATAAAATGTTTGTTAGCTTAAATTGTAAGATTTACAAATGTTATAAATAAAGTTTATATTTTTTACAATTGAAATTATCCTAATTATAATCTTGGACCATCAACTAAAACACAAGGACCACCACTAAGCAAATCAATTCCCGCTTGATTTGCATAATCTTGACATTCAATATCCTCAGCTCCTGGTTGTAACCAAACTTTTTTAATTCCAAGCTAAAAAGAAACAAAAATATTATTATCCAGGAAAAAAAAGAAATAATAAATAATAGTCGCATTCTACCTTTTTAGCTTCCTCAAGAATAGTTTTAGTAATTTTCGGAGGAGTAATAACTGAGACCGAGACGTCAGTATGATTAAGGTTTGAGATTAATGAAGAAAGATTTGGAACACATTCTAAACCTTCAATCAATCTTTCATTCTAGTAAATAAACTTTAATAATTAGAAAACCGGAAAAAGGTTGCATTTAAATAATATTCATACCGGATTAATTGGAGTTACGAGACGATTATTAGAGATATACCTAAATATTAATTTTATTGTAAATATTTGTTTTTTTCTGCATAAATGTATAAATATACTTAAGAATACCATTTTAAAACTTTATTTCCATATTTTGTTGGATCATTAGAAGCACCTACAACTGCATAATGGGAAGAAGAAAAAAATTCTTTAATTAAATTTGCTGTTTTTGCACGAGTTTTCATTTTAGGCAAATTCCTAGAAAAATGGATTCAACATTTCTTAAATACGCACGTGGAACTATATCGTAATTGCCAACCATTCGGGTTTGGGTTCGCACGGACATAAAAATATGCAATGTTAATCCCGACCTTTACGCGTAACGGAAGCACCACAAGTAAAAGTAGCTAGTATCCTTTCCAATTAAAGGAGATGTGACTAAAATTAAACTTGTAGCTGGTCTTTCTTTTTTTGATGATTAGCTAACGATCAATAGATATCACGTGAGACATCTATGATTCATTTTTTAAATATCAAAAAATATCAAATAAGTAATGAATCTTTCGCTGACTAAGTGATATTGAAAATCTTAATATAAATTGACCTTGCCGATTAAATATAAGTTTTTTGTACATTTTATAATAATAATTTTCTTTCTGATATGATGAATGTTAGTTCTTTAAGAATTCAAAGACAATCTTCCCTTTATGGGGAGATTAAGCCAATTAATTTTTAGCGAACGAACAATTGTGCAAATGGTAATATTTTATGACACATTTGAAAAAAAAGTAAACAATTGAAAGACTTCTTAAGAAAGGTTTATTATAATTAAATTTTAAAATTTATTAATTACTACATCACAATGGTTTAATATATTATGTTTGGAGGATTAAAGGGAAATAAAAAATTTATGTTCTTTCCAACGTCTTTGATACATTTTGTGTAAGAAATTATGCAGAAATAAACTTCTGACCGATCACTAGAGAAAAAAATTACAAACTATAATGTTCCTGCCTCTCTTTATTTTTATTTTTTTTTTTTTAAATAAACGTTAACAGAAGTACTACATCCCCCCTAAAATCCTTTAGCGTAAAAATGTAATATAGTAAATAAAAGAAAAAAAATAATTAAGCTGATTTTTGAACAGCAGGGGATTTTCCACCGGCTTTAGGTTTCTTTGGAGATGGGTTTACGGGTCCACTACCAACTACGACAGTCTTCTTTTCACCTTTCTTCTTGGGAAGTAGTTCGACGTGAATATTTGGAAGAACGCCACCCTCAGCAATATGGACATGTCTCAACAAAATATTAAGTTCTTCGTCATTTCGTATAGCCAATTGTAGATGCCTGGGGATAATTCTTTGTTTCTTGTTATCTCTTGCAGCATTTCCAGCAAGTTCAAGTACCTCGGCAGTTAAATATTCTAAGACTGCAGCTAAGTATACAGGAGCACCAGCACCGATACGGTCAGCATATCTACCTTTCTTGAGAAGGCGGCTCATACGACCGACGGGGAACGTGAGTCCTGCCTTAACGCTTTTTGTGACCTTTTGAGGCGTTGTTATGGCTTTTGCTCCTTTACGCTGCTTTGTTTTTGTTTTTCCTCCTTCTTCTGGAGCGGGCGGAGCAGTATTTTCAGCGTTTCGTCCACGAGAGCTTCTTCCAGCGGAGTCTCCTCTTTCTACAGTAGACATCTTTCTTTATGGAATAAAATGGAAGGTTTCGTTTTAAGTATAAGGGGTAAAAAAAAGTGTCAAAGAGTCTTGACAATATATGAATTTGTTAGCGTTAGTATTTCTTAGTAGTTAGGGGGAAGAGTTTTTTTGAAAGCCGAAAACGAACATTGACAAGTAGCTCTTTATATAACCGTGTCGTGTTTTGTGATGAGTGATTCGTGTAACCTTTGATCCTACAAGCCACTATTGATAAATAATGACAAACGCGTGTCACGGTATCAATTCTTTAGTTTAGTTTATTTATTTCAATATATTTAGCTAGTTCTTTGTGTAGATTTTGATTACGTCATGTCCGTCACGTACAAAAACTGGTTTTCCTAAAAATAGATGAGTTTAGAATTTATGGTCGCGTGGAATCGAATCTTAAAATTAACGTGGTAAAAAATGTTTATTTTGGATCAAAACATTGAAATTTCGTCGCGTCTTATTCACTACTTCACTACTTCCACTGCTGCAAAAGTTTCGGACTTGACCATCCTGATGAACCCCAATATATTATGCGGGTCAAGTCAGACCCGTCGCACAGGTCAAGAACGATACATTTGCTCTACTTCATAGTTCATACTTCATATTAATCTTAACGCAATGGATACGTGTGTAACGTGAACAATATTTCTATATTGTCGTTTAATTTCCAAATTAGGAAATTTATTTAGAAACTACTATAAATTATCAATCATTTACGAAGGATCAACTTCATGAATTCACTGCGGTCGACTAATTCATCTTGTAATAATGAGAATTAATTTTAAGAATCGAGCTATTCCAGATCAGGATTCAAATCCAAATTAAGAGCATCTGTTTGATTGGTTTGCTGCACAATTTCCATGGGGCCAAAAGAATTTGATCTTGCATGTGTTTCATCTATCATTACACGATCAAGTTCTTCATCTTCATCATCTTCTTCGTCCTCTTCCTCAAGAGATTGTTCTTCTATTAGATTCAAAGAATAAGTACATTATATTTTTCAGATTATATACTAATTTTCAACCGCACATTACCATCTTCAAAACTTTCGTCTGCGTGCTGTCGAAATAATAATCCCATTCGCATACGTGATTCATCAGGGTAAGGTGGATAGGCTATCATCGAAGAAGGTATTGCAGGATTGTAATGGGGTGGAGCTGATGTAAATTGGCTTAGTCTATTAGCATAATCCAATATTTCTTCGGCACTCACTCGAGCTATTAATTAAGAAAGTTAGGATCAAAACATCTGAACATGAAAAATCAAAATATCGTATTAATTAACATAGTTTTACATTCTTCTGCCGTTCGAATGGCTTGCTTTGTTATGCGTGCTTCCTCCAAACATATATCGAGTTGTTCTTTTCCCGTTTTCAGTGCCAACGCAAAATCCATCAATGCTTGATTTTCTATGTCAATTTCATTTTCCATTTGTAAAAGTTTGCGATGAACTTTTTGATGTTCTTCGACTAATAATTGTGTAATATAAAATTTACCGAAAATTAATTATAAAATGAATTATTCTTTTAAATGATTTCTTACTTAAATCAAGTCCTTTCTGTAATTTTTTATCTAAAGCTACAATCTTTTTCATTATTTCTATCGGGGTTTGATTTATTTGTTTTATTCCTTCCGAATATGATGCAATAGCATTAAAAAATTGATCTATTAAACCCTCATATTCGACCAAATAACCTTTAACTGGTGTGGTTATTTCGTTTGAGAATTCCTCCTGAAAAGTAGCCGATGTTTGGGAAAAGCTGGACATTACTGAGGAAGTTGTAGATAATAGTCATAGTATTCGGTAGCGTTAGCGTCTACATTGTTACACTGAAATGACTGAACACATTAGTATTATTTATATCACATGATAAACTGATTATCAAAAAAAATTTTCGGGAATTTTTGATTACTTAATTAAATAAGCGATGTCGACAAATTGTTAAGATTTTTTTATTAATTTGTTTTTATTTGTTGTAAATAATGTAAGTCAAATTAATTTTATTTCCCTAACTCCAATAGTAAAAATACTTCCGGATATTGTGACTGAATATCGAACTAAAGAATATTGGGAAAAGCGCTACTCAAAGTATCTTTTTAAATTTTTATATATTTGTTTAAATTTATTAATTTTGTTCGAACTTAGGCTCGGATAAATAATTAATTTGAATTTCAATTTCCCGTTTTGAAGAGAACCACCCGAGATTTCTTTTGATTGGTTTAAAAGTTATAAAGAATTAAAGCCATTATTTGATGTACATTTACCTAATAAAAATGTATCGATACTCGTGTTGGGATGTGGTAACTCCGGTATGATGATAAGAAATTTGATGGAATTGATTGCTCTTCATTATTTAATTATCTTTATATAATTGTTTTTCTAAATAGCATTGTCGGAAGATATGTATGATGATGGATATCATAATATCACAAACATTGATTTTTCAGAAACCGTAATAGAAAACATGCGACTTCGATGTAAGGACAAAACTAGAATGACGTGTAAGCCTCTAATGAAAAAATATTTTTTATGCGAAATTATTATAAGATTACTTATTCATAAATTGTTTGAAATAGGGATTGTAATGGACATTCGTGATCTCAATTTTCTCGATAGGACATTTGATATTGTGATTGATAAAGGTGTGTGTTCATAGGTTTCGCAAATTTAAATAATAAAAAAATAATTAATTTTCTTATGTGTGCATATTAATATCATAGGAACGATGGATGCATTAATGTGTGACGAAGGCGATGTTTGGGACCCGAAACCCGAAGTTATTGAGGTTGTAAAAAAAGAAGTCGATGAAGTAACTAGGTACTTTGATTTATTTGTACAATTTCATGATTATATTGATAAATTGAAATTCCTATCCTTTATATAAGAGTATTAAAAGTCGGTGGGAAGGTACTGAATCACCTTTTGCATGTTAAGAATACACACCGTAATAAATAAATAATTCTGTGATTTTAGTTTATATATGTAACATTTGGACAACCACACTTTCGTCGTCGATATTTAGAAAGACCTTGTTGGAAAGTAGAAGTAGAAACATTAGGTAAGTATAACATTCGTAGCAAATTTATTACTAATAACGTTTACAACTAACTTTATTATGCTTTGGATCGGAAAGGCGAAGCGTTTCATTATTTCTTTTACCACATGACACTGTTAAACTAAATGTTATTTCTGGAGGGTCATTTATTAAAATGTAAGAATAAATCTACGGTATTTAATGGAAAACATTAAAAGGTTTATATGTTTGGAAGCTATAATGTTTTTCTATCGCTAAAACTAATTTTCTAAATTTGATAATCAATTCTTATTTAGATTATATCAATAGTGATAATAAGAATAAAAATCTATTCTTTCTAGGTTAAGGGAAACTAAGAAGAATAGGGTAAGGGAGGATGACTCCAATTTCCTAGAAGTCATTGTATTGCCGCTCATATCCATTATAATTTGAAGATTTCTTTTTCAGAATGTGAACCAAGATCCTTTTTCCAAGTAATGAGCAAGTATAGCCAATGACATCATATGGCTTTCAACATCTTCAATAGGAATAATGAAAATCGGTTATGTCAAGCAGTAAAGATTAGTAAATAATAATTTGCAGATAATATCTAATTAGTGAATTAAATAAATATAGAAAATGATAAAAAAGGAAATTTCCTATTTTTAATTTCGTAATTTGAAGTTTGTTTCGCAAAAGAATGAAACAATTTTTTATTGTATTATCTGATTTGAACTATTTGAACTATACTAATACTAATGTTTCATATCAAATTGAGTGGATAATTGAACTTTATCATATTCTGAGTAAAAACACTGCGCACTAATGATGTGCATGAAAAGTGCGTCGGAATTATATACAGCATTCTAATTGGTTAGATTTAATCCCATCATATAGATGAAAATATATCTGTGATATTTATTAACGTAAGCTAATAAATGAAATTGCATATAGTGATAAAATTAAATAATAACTTTTTTAAAATGTCCATTAAATGCTTTCAATGATTGCATTTCCTTTCATGGCAACCCCACCATGTTTATTCTCTGCCCATAATTCATAGGAAGAACCACTCAGACTATCTGACTCACTTCTCTTTCCGCATATTTTAAATTCTTCACCTACAAATAATGGACTAACAGCTCGATAAGCAAAAGATTTAATGTACGATATTTTATTTGGAAGATTGTCTCTCATTAAATCAAGAAGAAGCGTAAGAGTAAGGGGACCATGGACCAAACATGCTGAAATGAATAAAAGTAATAAATGTGAGTAGCTAGGTTTACAGAACTTGATCTCGATACATTAGCTTTATGCCAAATAGTCGGTGTTACATTGTAAATAAAATTTACCAGGATATCTCTCAACTTGAGTTGTATAAGGGTGATCATAGTGAATAAGGTGACTATTAAAAGTCAAAGCTGAAAATCGAAATAATAAAAGTGGAGTTGGAAATACAGTTTGTTCAAAATCCGGTGTCTTGTTTACTAGTAAATGAACGTAGTGTTAGCTTACAAGAGTCTATATAGATCAATTTCCTAAAAAAAGAAACCTTTTTTACATTTAATAATTTTTTGTTCCGGTCTCTTTTCCTCAATTTTTATATATGCTAAACATCTTGTGTCTCTCATACTCCATCCGAATTCATTAGTAATATTTCTATCTATCCATACAAATATATTCTCCCCTCTAGGACTTGACTTAACTTCAACTTCACGACATTTTGTATTCATTGTGGCATGTTGCCCAACACATAATGGATTACTTGCACTAAATGATAATTCTCCGCCTGCCCACATTCTTCTTAATGATTGAAGTGGTGGCTCATGTGTAGTTTCTGAGCCGTCTTTTCCTAAATCTCTTTCATAAATTCTGGGAGGAAAATATGCTAAATGGTAATTAGGTGGAACTCGTGTTCCTTCTGGAGGAATTTGTGTTGCGGGGATATCATCCGTTATATAATTTCTTCTCAGGGTAATTGCAAAAAGTTGAAGAGGTGAAGCAGTAATAGTATCAGTAAAACTTTCAGTATCTCTCGTCACTTTTTTTTTCCAGTCATTAATGAGTTTTTTTGTAGCAGAAGTATCAACGTTAGCGTTATTTCCTTTACGTTCTAAAGTATTAAAAAATGTTCTAATTTGTTGTGGACCTGCTAGACATTGCGAAGTTCTTGAGCGAACTGCGTAGAGATTCATTTTTTTTTACCCGGTTGCACATGTGCGTCGTTTTTTTGATTCGTAGATCGACACTATTATGATAATTTTTTTAATATGGTAATCTACAGATTATCTGGAATTTTTTGTCAAAATGTCTCAGTCTTCTAAAGGAAAAAAACGAAAACTTACTGAAAAAGCAAAATACGCAAGTTCTTTATTATATTGTTTTTTTTTAAAAAAAAAAAAACTATTCCGTGTATTTAACTCAACAGTTTATTTGTAGATAGTCTTCTGAACTCGAGCAAGAACACATAAAAAAAATTAAAGAATTGGAACAGAGAATATCAGTGAGCAAATCCAATTATAACAATATAGTTACATTACTGGAATATACAAAGGTAATTTTCTTCTTTTAAGCAGAAAGGTAAAATGAATTTTTTTTAAGTTTTCGATTGTTGATAGGACAAATCTCCAAAAGTCATTCATTCAGCATTATATGCATTATATCGGACTTTTTCACCCCTGCTATCTAAAGGTGAATTACAAAAATCTAAAAATGAAAATCTAGAGAGAGATAAAAAAGGATTGATAAAGATTTGGCTTCGAGATAACTATGTTCAATATGTAAATACGTTATGTGATTTTCTTAGACACGAAGAGCCAGGATTACAGGTACTTAATTATTTTGATTCATTATTATTTATTTTACTTTATTATTGATATAATTATTTGTTGTGATAAAAAGATTCCATCGTTAAATATACTATTGAATCTTCTTAAAATCGAATCCACATATCTTACATCAGCGTCTGGGTCACACCAATTTTCAAACAATCATTATTATCATGTTGTTGAAGGACTTATTGATAATGAAAATTTCAGTGAACCGTTAAAAACCGAATTCGTTGAAAAGTATTGGAACACCTATGATGATTTGAGATTTTACTTTTTAAAAAATGCCTCGTAATTAATTATCTTTACTAGTTTTTTTAGTCTCCAGATTTTTATATCTTTTATATATAATTTTCTATTCTTATTGTGTAGAAAAATCATTAATTTTTTCTTGGACAGTGGAAAACCAAAAGACAAAGTCGGTCCTGTTTCTAAGGTAATTTTTCGAGATAATATTTTATTTGATTTAGGATGTTAATGTATTAATTGAAATAATTTGAATTAGAAAAAAAGATTAGACGAAAAATCAGTTGACAAATTAAATAGTTTAATGGAAAATACTTTTTCAATACTTGAAAATTTACGAACTATGCCAACTGATGCATCGGAAATTGACGAATTTTGGACAGGTCATCCTGCACCCGGTAATAATTCAAATTTTTTATGAAAATTTTTTTTAAGGCACTCGTTTAAGCTATACTCTTAATTTTTCAGAATTATCAAACAGTCAAGAAAACGATAATTGTGAATATGACTCAGATAACATGTTGTTTGATGATTTATTCAATGAAAACTCCGAAAAGGAGCAGACAAAAGAATCTCAAAAAGAAATCCCTCATAAGAAAACTAAAAAACCAGTGTTGCTTCAATTATCTGCACACAAAAGAGTTTTTTCTGATTGCTGGTTAGCGTTAATGAAACTTCCAATGACACAGGAATCATACAAGAGAATCCTTTTAATTATGCATAAAAAGATAATTCCTCATATGCCACAGCCTACTTTATTAATGGATTACTTAACTGAATCATATAATACTGGTATTGTTATTATGAGTTTTAACTGTTAAATATTTAAATATTGAGATGGAGCTTATGGTAAAGGAATAATGCCTAACTATATTTTATCTTTTAGGTGGGGTCACTAGCATTTTGGCACTCAATGGTTTATTCACTCTTATTAATGAATATAACTTGTAAGCATTATAAATATCATGAAATTTTTAATTTCTACCATAATAGTAATTTAATTTTATCTATAGGGATTATCCGGATTTTTATAAGAAATTATACACTTTATTTGATCGTAATTTGATGCATGTAAAATATCGGTCTAGGTTTTTCCGTCTGGCCGATCTCTTTCTTGCTTCTACGTATGTATTAATTATATTAAAGATAATGCCCATTTTAGATGTCAAAATATACAAATAATATAAATTTTTTTGTATTTTTTATAGATATCTTCCCGCCCAATTAATTGCGGCATTTATAAAAAGAATGTCCCGACTTTCATTAACAGCTCCACCACATGGTATAGTAATGATAATACCTATGATTTACAACTTGATTAGGCGGCATCCAAGCTGTACTGTTTTAATACATAATCCAAACGAGCATGTTAACAAATTGGGAAGAAATCGTAAGTATTTGGTAAAAAAAAATAAATTAACAATCATATTTTATTAATATAAACGTTTCATTTATTTTAGACTCAGAAATTGATAATCTGGAAGATCCTTACAATTTTGATGAACCAGATCCCATGAAAAGCAATGCATTAGAAAGTTCACTATGGGAGATGAAAGTAATTATGTTTAATATTAATTTTGAAATTTTATTAACAAAGGTATCTAACTCATTAGGGTAATTAATATTTTATTTAGACCTTACAAGATCATTATTTTCCTAATGTCGCAACCTTAGCAAAGATCTTCCAAGCCAAATTTACCAAACCTTCTTATAACTTGGAAGATTTTTTGGATCATACGTACTTAACATTAATCGAATCTGAGTTGAATCGTAAATCTAAAAAGAATAAGATGCCTGCACTATCATATGAAAGGCCAAAATATATATTTCCAGCAGAAGAGAGTATAGAATTGATTTATAATTCAGAAAAATTCGATGACAATGAAAGAGAATTAGTATTTGAAAATATGAAGAAAGGATGGGAAGTATGGCAGTTTTAAAGTATTTTAATTAATTAGTCATTCTTTATCAAGAAATATTATCATTTTATAATTCCATAATTCGTGGAAAAAAACAATAATAAACAATTTTCATAAATAACTGGAAAGTCGAGATGTTAATTTTTAATATTTCTTTCTTTTGAACAGTAGTAGATTGCAAAATCCAGATACAAAATTGACAAAGTACCATCCCAGTTCCGTCCTTTCATAATTGATGAGATTTATTGTATAGTCTTTTCATTCTTGCATATTTAGTTCATCAATTTACATGTCTCATTAATCCTGTTTCATTGCTATCATTTGTTTTTACTTCAATCATTTCATGAGTGAAGGATTGATGATAAAATTCAACTAATTATCATGATCCTATGGACCATCTCTGTATTTTCTCCATCCTTATGGCCGAGTACAACTATTATCCATATTTCAATAATAAGAGATCCTCAATGAATTATTTTACACTACTGACATATGTTTGCACATTTCTTTTAGAATTGAAAATTATTTTTATTTTTTTTTTAATAATTCAGCAAGGTTCTCTCCTTGTCCCCAAAGACTACAAAATAAAGCGTGTTCAAACCGTACATAATTTCTTTGCGCTCCACTATCATTCGCTTTAGCAATTATTGCTTTCATTCCGCGTACCTTTTAAAATAAATAAAATAAATTCAATTAATTTTAATAAATCTTTAATAAAGTAAAACAAAAAAAAAATTTATTATTTACCGCTTTCACAGAATTCCTTTTTCTTTCTGCATTTAATTCTCCTTCCTTAGAGAAGAAATATATATACGGATCGAGAAATTCTTCAGATTTGTTTATTGTTTCGCCATTTTTAGCAATAATATCAGCATAACCTATATCATATGCTTGTTGTCCAGTTAGTAATTCACTTGCACCCAAGACTCTTAGAGCTTTCGTTTTTCCAATTATATTAATTAACCTCCCACCGCCACCCCATCCAGGTGTAGTAGCCATCTTCACATGTACAAATCGGATTTTAGCAGTAGCTAATAACATCAATATGTTTTTCAAAAAAATAAAATACCAAATGTATCAAATGACTATCTAATGTATAATTAAATGATCAAAATCTATCTAACCTGATGTACAACGATGATCACACGCTGTCGTTAATTCTGCACCTCCTCCTAATGCATAACCTTCAATCGCGGCAATTGAAATTAAAGGAAGACGACTAAAACGTAATAGTGCATCTTGCATAAGCGAACTCATTTTTTTACCATTTTCTGGAGTCATGATATGGCTTTTTGCTACACTTAAATCTTTTTTTTTTTTTGTGGAAAAGATCATAGTTGAACTCAATTAATTAATGCTTATTAAAGTTCTAAATATTGGGAAGACTTACCTAAACCAGAACAAAAGGTATTCCCGTCTCCTGATAATATTAGTGCTACTAAATCATTTTCCTCTTTTGAATTAGTTTTGTCTTGTGCTATATTTTCTAATTTATCCACTATATCAGCAAATTCGGCCATCATTTTGCCGCTTAAAGCATTGTGTCGCTCAGGATTGTGAAGCGTTATCAAGCCAATTCCTGGTAAAAAAGAGGAATTAAATTCGACCGAACCACGGCTGTTAAAATATATCACTAATTAGAATAAATTTGAAAACAGGATCGGAACGATGAAATTGTGAAAGTACCCGATTTGCCGGAGTTCTTCACGAATAACGTTAATGTTCTCTTGCACTGGAGAAAGCCTAAAGCGTTCAGAGAAAAAAGAAGAAAAACCACGTTTAAATAGAAAGGATAACATTATACATTAAAAATTTTAAGGGTAGGGTTTACCCCTTATATAACTAATAGATGTTTATATGGTAAAAATTTTTGTCATGTAGAAACTAATACTGATAATTGTGCTTTTTGTGAAAAAGAAGAAAAGATAATTTATGAGAACGCGCCGTCGCGCCATCAGGGATGTTAGTCATGTTACCAGATTTCACTCTCACGTGATCTTATGAAAATTATTTGTCCTTAAAAGCCAATCAATATTTCGAGATAGTTCTTAGCCATTTACAAGAGTGCTTAATAAAATAAAATGCGGTTCATAAGGAAGATTTACTCTTTCAGAGCTCATAAACACTATATAATTTCATGAAAAATGCAATTGAGAGGTTAGAAATAAACTCTATCCAGTACTTTTCTGTGGGAAAGGTCTTACGTTAAAACAGAGCGGATATCTCTATATCATCCCGAATTTGCCGATCAGAAAAGGTGTCTATTTAATAGATGTAATGTTATGGTAGAAGGAAAAAGAATAAGAGCTTTAGTAGATACAGAAGCAGGACCTTCAGCAATATCAGATAAATTAAGAAGAGAATTAGAAATACCAAACAGGAAAAAGTAATGTAATTTTAACTATAGCAGATGGTAAGAGTATAGCATAAACTTTACATAACAGATCAACATTTAAACACAAGCAAACATGATTCCAAAAATGTAATATATATTTGCAAAAATCGAAATATTACTGTAAAGTGATTTATAAATTAATTTCGCAGCAAATTATACGGTCAATTGTATGACCGAAAAATATAGAATCAGATGATAAACCCGATTATTTTCCTGCGATTAATTCTTTTGCTATATTTCGGCATAACAAGCCATCCATCTGATAATTTCATAATAAAAGTGATCGTAATTTTTACGTAATGTTCTGAGCATCTATAGCCACCAAAATTCTAGATAAATTCATCAAGTAATTGAACATTATTATTCTATGTCAGTAGTAATGAACTCAAATCTTGAATCTGGATCACTTATAAATTGCTAAATTCTAATCTCAAATTTAATTAGATTTTTTAAAATGCATTTAAGCAATCCTATAAAGATGAATCAAAGCTCTTTGGATTCCTCTCATTATGATGTATCAAATGGTGACAAATTCATGTCCCTACTATCAATTTATGATTGATTAATAGTGTGTAAATATTGAATAATTACAAATAATTATTGTATCATATATTAATGGTAGGAATATGAATTTACTACCATTCAATGCGTCATTAGGGTGTACCATCAAATAATTAAATCAAAACATATGTAAAGTATCATATAAAAAATTACTATCAGAGATTTTTTTGATAATTCTGCTGGTTAATGGCTCAAATGGAATTTTTGTCGGATATTTTAAATTTTAATAATAATTATTATTTATTATTACCATATTATTGTAAATACAAATACATAGTTTATACATAAAATACAACGAAATTATTTTTTTTTAGAAAAATACTCATCAAATAATAGGTCTACTGCTCTAACTCGCTCTGCATCCAATTGTCTTGGCAACTTGTGAAATTATATTTGTATTCTTTTTCAAATCTAACTCGCACAATGGTTGTTTTGTTTCTGAACCTTTTTAATACCATTCCTTGTCAGCACTAGCTGACCCATTTGCATTTCATTTTTCTTTGCCATTAATTTTTCACTTGTACTTTGCGAGCTTTTTTAAATGGCGAGCGCGTTTTGAAATGGGAGGCATTTTCCCATGAAAAAATCAAATCTTAAAAATTTGATAAATCGTGTATTATTAGATTTTATGCAGTACTAAAAGACTAAAAAAATACACAATAACTTAAAGAATAATGTAATACCTTGATTTTTTAAAAAACAAGTAAAGAAAAGAAGTTTTATTATTAAGGATTAACTAAGAAAGCTGATTCTAAACGCGGATAGCCTTCTTTGAAAAAAAATAAAGGTATTACACGAAAAAGACAGCTATTTTGGATATATTCGCAGATTTTGAAATGTAAATAGTGGAGTTATGGAAGTGTGAAATTTTGTCAATTTTAATATAAAGTTTCTTATAAATTTATAAATTATAAAAAAATTGATAGTAATTTTTTATATAATACTTTACATATGTTTTAATTATTTGATGGTACACCCTAATGCGTCATGATGAGAGGATTCCAAAGAGCTATGATTCATCTTTATAGGTTGTTAGATGGTAAGTAAATGCATTTTAAAAAAATCCAATAAATTATAACTTAAATTTGAAATTAGAATTTAGCTGAAATTTAGATATGACAATATTAATTAAAATTTTTTTTCTTTAGCAACACCAGATTCCAGCCCTTAACCCTTAAAAGTATATAAATGTTGTTCAGAAATAAAATAGTCACAGAAATTATATTAATTTTTTTTAAGTACTTTATACATTATCAAAAAATTTTGATAAATTTGTACGAAGAGAAATAACTGATCTGCTATAATAATTCCCTGATATGTATTAGTATCTTTCACTAGGGATCACTAACAATACCTATTTTTGATGACGCTTATTAAACAAAATAATTTCATTATAAAATTCTTTATCAAAAATATAAAAGCCAAGAAGTTTTTGTTTCTATTCTAGTATTTTCAACAAGTGTTTAATAAATATTAAATACAAGAGACAATCATTAGTATTATTTTTTTTGGAAATAGATCATCCCGTAATTTTTGCAATTTGAGAATATTAAATATCTAATAAAAGGTGGATTTTCTGAAATTTTTACAGCAAATTGGATCAATGGAGTATATTATGAGTGGGATTTAACTAAAATAAAAGAAAAATTTCATATAATAGCTAAATCAATTTAATATTACAGGGGAAAATTTTAATATACTGTAATGGTACTAAATTAATTAAATAGAAGGCGTAATTTTTTACAAAGAGATGCTAACATGATTTCCAAAAGAGGTGAAGATGATGTTAAACAGATTTTTAAATTGTAGCGGCCTAACTTCTTGCATTCATTTACAAGAAAACTAAAGTTTTATTTGAAAAGGTTGACACTGATTGTCAATATCGAAGTCTACAAGGTGGTCTTATAACAATCATTATATCAATATATTTATGGTTTTTGATTGTTAGTGAATTTAGAGAGTATTGGTATCTTCTATTACTTACCCATGATAACACTACACTTTTTTTTTAAACCTTCTCAAACTTTATCTTTAAAAATAACCCATACAATCATATTCTTTATAATTTAATACTAAACTATTTTTCTTGCTATAAGAATTTGCACTTAAATCACTAATATATTGATTTATCTTATTATTTATAATTTGATTAAGTTCTTCTATTATATATTTCAGAGTAATAAAATAAAAATATGATAATATTTTACTATAAAGATTTCAGCTACAGGTTTCAAGAAATGGCAACTAGATACAATACAGAAAAAAGAAATTAATTCATTTAGAATTTTCATTAAAAATTTTTTTTTATATAAATTTAAATTTATAATTATATAATTTATAATAAAATTAATAATTTTATATAAAACTTTTAATAATTTAAGCATATAAAATTTGGATTTGTATTTAAATTATATATTATTCAGAATTCTAGCTTATTCTAATTTATTTATTAAAAGAGTTTTTTAACAATTATTTTAACATTTAGTAATCTAATTTTAATAATTTTTTATTTTATAAAGTTTAAAAAAAACTATAAATTAAAAAAAGGATTTAACATTGAAGGTAATATCCTTTACAATCAGAAATTTCCATTTACTATATATTTTCTTATGATTTTCAGAGAAAATAACATTATATCCTATTTTTTATGCAAAATTAATATATATTTCATATAAGTAACAATATCTTTTAAAAATTGCTAAGTTAATAATTTCATTTTTATATATAATAAATATATATATTGTTTAATATCATCAATATACTTTTCTTATTCTTTCTATTATTTTATAATCTTTCATACAATTATCTATGAAAATTTTATATTTGAAATTATTAATAAACCTATTAATAATATTTTTTCATAAAAATATAGGCTGGTTTCAATAATATCAGATTTCATTTTAAACTATAAAATATTAGAAAATTGATCTTTATACTTTATATTTTATATACAATTTATAGTATTTAAAATAGACCTAACATAAAACTCTACTTTTTTAATATATATTAGAAATTTTGGATAAATACAAGAATCATCTTTTACTTTTATATAATACTTATAATATACAAAAGATGTTTTGTAATTATCTTTAATATTATAAATTAAAATAAATCTACAAAATATTGAATATATTTAAAGTAGTTTTTATTAGTATTTTTAAAATTACTTCTAAGTTTTTTTATTCTAAACTTAAGTTAATTAAAACAGTATAATGTTACTTATTCAGCAAATCTTTTTCAATATTTTCTAATCTTGCTATTAAAAGCTTTTTTTTATTTTCTTTTCAGATAATCATTAATTTTCTTAATATATTTAATATTATAATCATATCAATCAATATTCTTAGAAATGTAAATTTTGTAACTTTTATTTAGAACTTTCAATTTTACTGCAACTATTTCATTACTTCTTGCAAATATTATTATTACTAAGTAACAGAAAATTATATTATTAGTTATTATAACTAACTTTTTTATTTATTTCATTTACAATAAAACTGATTAGAGCTCTGATTAGTTTCAATAATTACTGAACTGTATCGATCAGTTTTGATATCAGAACAGTTTCAGTTTTCTAATTTACTGCCCCAAAACTTTTAATAAGTTTACCGATCAGTTTTGGTAATTGCAGTTTCAATATCAGTTTTGTGATTTACTGAACTGATTTACTGATTAGGCAATTTCAGTAAATTTATTGATCAGTTTTGGTAATTGCAATTTACTGAACTGATTTACTAATTGGTTAATTATTAAAAAAAATATTGCGAAATATTTTTTAACAAGTAAATTAATAAATAAAAAAATATTTCACAATGCTTTTTTATTAAAACAATTAAAAATATTGCAAAACATTTTTAACATATAACTGAATTTAATAAATAAAAAAATGGTTTGCAATATTTTTTTAATTATTTTAATAAAAAATGTTGTGAATCGTTTTTTATTAATAATTTAATCAAAAAATGTTTTTTGTGAACATTTTTAATTATTTAACAAAAATGTTGCAAAAACATTTTTTATTAATAATTTAATAAAAAAAATGTTGCAATATTTTTTAATTATTTTAATAGAAAACATTATGAAAATGTTTTTTATTAATAATTTAATAAAAAAAAATGTTTTTCGCAAATGTTTTAATTATTTTAACAAAAAATAATGCAAAAATATTTTTTATTAGTAATTTAATAAAAAATAACATTTTGCAACATTTTTTAATTATTTTAATAGAAATGTTGTGAAACATTTTTTATTAATAATTTTATAAAAATAAAACGTTTTCACTCATTTTTTTTAATTACCTTAATAAAAATATTGCAAAAATATTAAAAACTGAATTGATAATAAATCAGTAAATTGATTTAATTTTTGGTAATTACTGATCAGTTTTGGTATTGATGATTATTAAAACTGATCAGTTTTGGTAATTGATAATATCGATATTAATCAATTTAGTTCAGTTTTGATTTTGGCAAAAATCATACTAAACTAAACTGATCAGAGCCTTAAAACTGATATTCTTAACAATATATTACTTACTATATAATTCTTTTTTTAGCTTTTTTACTTATTCTTTCATTATTTATTATTTAGTATTTTTTGCTTTACTTTTATTTTTTTATCCAAATTTTTTAAATACTTCACTATATAATAAGTAGTACTTCTTACAGGTTAAGTTGAATTGAATTTGAAAGATATTTGAATTTGACTTAAATATTCATGTAATTCAACTAAATCAATCAATTGTATAACTCAAACTTAACGTATCTGATTATAGTTTAATCAGATCAAACTTAAATTTATATTAAATTTATAATCAATAAAATTAATTATCAAGTTATATAATTTATTTTATTATAACAATGTTTATTTATTTAATTAATATAAAATTTATTTTAAATTCCTTTAATTTTTTTACATTCATTAAGATTTTAAACATATATATATAAATAGTTTGTGATTGCATCTTTTTGTTATCAGTAAATCAGCTTTACCAGAAAAAATTTAATTTGCTGGAATTATACATGAAGTCAAAATTAAAAGCCAAAAGTCAAAATATTTTAGTTTTGAAAATTGACTGAAATTACGTCATATCATATGATTTTAAATAGTTGCAAAATAGTAAAAACTTTAAATCATGATATCTTTATCAATATCGATGCTACAGATATAAAATATATTATTCAAATCCTTTTAACAAGACGAATCAAATGGTACCTAGATCATTGAAATCCAATTACTATATACTGAGATTGTAAGCAAAATATCTGAACATTTAAGTAAGAATAGAATGGTTAATATTGATTCTATCAATATGATCTTACCACCATTCAATTCATCTTGCTTAGAGCTTTCAAATGAACTATAAATCATCAGATTCTGATCACTGATGTCAAAATATCTTTACATTTATTATTAAATTTTAATAATTATAAACAATTATTCAAAATCTAATTTAACCATTTTGACTTTTGAGAGGCTAAAATCGAATTAATTTTACCTATTTTGTCTATTTTAAGAGTTAAAATTAACCTAATTTTGACTTCATGTATTATCAATAATTGCATAAAATAAGTTTATTTACTTGTAATAGTAAGCCATTTTGGTTAAATTTAGAAATGCACCATTTAAATACTATATATTTTAATTTTTTTTTATTCTATTTAAGCTGCTAATGTGCAGAATAGGCCAGTTAGTAATGCTTTAAAGGAGGTCAATTCAAAATCCTGAATGAACTACATACTATCTGTCATCTTAAAAGGATTCATTAGTATACCTATTATCTGTATAGTATGGTAATATAACCTTCAGATTTTTATCAGATTATTATAGCTCCCCCTATAAACTATACTATACTTGCTGACTTGTGCAGGGTAGTGGGTGCTAGTATCTAAAATGCTTCATCACTTTATACCTAGTTCAACATTATTAAAAGCTAATCTTATAGTATAATAATGTTATAAAATATCACAATGATATTACTTTTGAAGTATAATGTAATATTTTCCCAAATTTTCATAAAATTTACTAAATCAGACAATATTGTAACAATGCTATTCCAAACAATTGTCCAGCATAATGCAGCATTTTCCACAATTTCCCACTATTTTTCAGGAAAATGTGGAATTTGAATTTTTTAAAATTTGAAACAATGGTACCCTTTCGACTTAATTATTAATTTTAATTATTAAAATAAAAATATATATTTATAATTAGTTAAAAAAAAGTTAATTAGTTAACATTAATACTTTTCTTAATAAATAGTAAATTCTATACTATTTGCTTTTTAATACTAAAAACTAATCAGTTTAACTAATCATAAATTTTTAATTTTATTTTGTATATACACATGGCAATCAAAATTATCCGGCCATTTATCAAAATAAAATTTACATATATTGTATATAATA